>JAQIWT010000334.1:0-23104 GCA_034696485.1 Isohypsibius dastychi
TAAACGCTTCGCCTATTAGAGCCTCATTGTTTGCGGATACTTGCCGCTCAAGCGGCGGCTTGGGATTCGAGGTTCTCGCAACGGATGTTGAGACATTGGTGTGGGTGTCCTTGTCGTTTGATTTTGTTTTCAACCCGTTGCCCTTGGTCCTTGCTGACCAGGCCTGACTGAATCGTCGCATCCTTGAAAGACAACGGCTAGGCGGAGGGGAGGACGTAACGAAACAAAATATGTGATCTTGTTTTAGCCAGCAGAGCAATCCGTTTGCGGTTTGGCCCCACGAACCAGTTCGAAAGGTGACCTGGACGACCGTTGCCAGCGCATTGTCGTTTCTACAGTGTCTCTCGAGGTACGGTGGGTGTAGAAGTAGAAATGACCTCAACGGATTTGAACTTAAACACGATTACAATAATAAGAAATCAGGGTCAGCTTCTATATCAGCCTTGTTGTCTGTGCATAAGTTTGGCAAGCTTTTCTCGTTCCCTTTATCAGAGACCTCTGCTGCCCGATGTCCTCGTAGTAGATCTGACGCTTGGGTTTCTGCGACAACGGATTTCTTTGTCTCGTCCATCTGAGGAAGGTTGAATGTGGCCGCTTTGACTGGTTCAATGGATGTGGGAAAGCCATCCGCGCTTGATTCTACCACTGTGAGCATATCTGCCCATTGAACGGAGCATCCCCCGTCGTTTTGTTGTTGGTGGAGTGGCCGCAGGTCGTTCGGGTCCTTCTTCCTTATTTCTACCGCTGTAAGTGTATCTGTCCATCTCACGTGGAGTGGCCGCAGGTCGTTCGGGTCCTTCTCCTCGTCGGGTTCGTCCTGTGGCTGCTGTTGTTGAACCACGTCTAAATTTTGTGGCGAGTCTGACCGCAATAGTGGGAATAAAATAGCCCTATACCGCGAGTCGTCATCCGCTATCACTTGTGTTTGGTCACTCGCTTGGCTAACGAGATCTGACTGTTGAACGATCCTAGCGGCATCTAATGTCGCTGCAGTTTGGACTTGCGACCTGTCACCTGCTGCTAGCAAGGTCGCGATTGTCTCCGTGGTTGAATGACTTAGAGTATATGCAAACCGAATCGATCGAGTGCGTTCTGTCGCGTTTGGTGTGGTGTTTGACCACGCAAGCGTCAACTCGCACGCATCAGAGGCAACGTAAAAGTCATCGAGAATGTGACCAAATAGTATACGGTTGGGCCCACTCCCGTCACTACCACCATTATTGGGCCTGATAGTTGTCGATGCAGACGATAAAGACGGTTGGTGAAAATCTGAGGATGGCGATGATTCTACAGAAAATAGAATGTCATGAGCGATCAATGTCCATGAATAGTCTAAATGATCTCCGCTGGACAAGTCGAATGATATCCTATGGGTCTTTCCGGGTTGAATGTGAATATCCGAAAACTGTCCCGGTCGCCCCCGTCCTTGAGAGATTCCTGTTTCCACATCGCTTCTGGCCGACATCATCTTCATGCGAGGCGTTACATTCGAAGCTGCCGCGAATCCATCACCACTATCGCCAACAACAGCTCCAGCGGCTCCGAAAAAATGTCGACCAAGTTCATCTTCATGCCCTTGCCATTCATCTGATGTCATCATTGAGGATACAACACTCTCCCGCATTTCTATGTAGCGTAACGCCTTCATGCATCGAGTTTCTAAAGCGTCGCGGAAAGGGATCAAACTTCCCACCTTCGTTGAAGTGGAATTTCCCCCAAGACGTCGCGTCGGAGGCGTACGTGTTCGTGACCCCTTGAGTGCTTCGGAAAAGTACGCATGAGCCTGAAGGTACTTTTCTTGCCTCAAGTAGAGGGAGCCTCGCTCATATTGGCCGAATGCACAATACCACCACGTGAGACGATCGGGGGGGATGTTGGCAAACAACTTGTATAGAACATTCTCCGCTTTCTTATACTCCCCCTTGGCCGTATATGCGGCTCCGCACAATAACGCGCAGATTAGCATGTCGTCGCGCGCTTGTCGGCGAGTCATGTGGCGCTCAGGATCGGGATGGACCAGGCAGATCTCCGAATCGTACAGTACTGTCTCAAGTTGGCGTGTGGTTGAATCGAGCCATTCTGAGGCAAACTTGGTTTGGGCATGGTGCGTGGTAGCCCAAACTTCGTGGTCTACCCACTCGAATACGCCACCAAAGTAGGCAATCGCATATACCAACACTTTGGTGTTTGACGAGATCAACTCTGGATTTGGTACGCTACGTGTCCAATTCATCGCTTGGAGTCGATCGGATATCATTTCATAGCATGCAGCGAGCATCATCGCGTCTTGGGCGTTGGTGACGGTGTCGTATCCACCCAGGTTCACGCGCATAAGCAACCCACAGGAACGTATGTATCGAACACATCCACTCCAATCTCTTTGAGCAAACAGAAGCATTGCAATGTCACGTGCGAGGTGTGCGACGCCCGTACCAATCGGCTTGAGTGAAGCGTCTACAGATGGGGACGACGTCGGTAAGTTCGTCCCAGGTAATCTACTATCGCGACGTCGAATTGTCATGACTTGACGCAATATCGCTTCAGCTTCTTTGCATCGGCCAAGTCTTGAGAGACATTTTGCGTGATACCACATGAAGATAGGCCACGTCCCTCGTGGAGGAGCCGGCTGTGACGACGACACATCTGTAGGCGTTTGTAGGGCCGTCGCGGACGATTTCATGTCTACACCAAGAGCTTCCAAGGCATATTGCAAGTAGACGGCTCGATCGGGACGATACTCATGGTTCGAGATGTACAAAGCATATGCAGCAAGAAACAGTCTTGAAAGGTTATGCACCTCACCCCAGGGATGCGACGTTCGCATTACGCGGAGTAATCGAAGCATGCCTTGTTTGGGATTCCACACTTGACCCATGAGATCTTGACAGATGCGACGAACCCACTCTGGAGCATAACCCATTCCCATCTCCAAGCAACCAAGGACGATTTCCGAATATGCGAGGTTTGTATTTTGGCCCATGTTCACACCGTCTTGCATGACAAAGGATCTGTGTGGATGGTCCTCAAAATCCAATCGCCGGACCATCTGTATCGCTCGCCGCAGTTGAATGGTGGCTTGTTTGTCGTTACCCACGTATATTTGAACGAATCCACATGCTAGTGCGCATAGTGCGCCAAGCCCAGCCGAGTCAATTTCGTTTGGACTTTCTGATGGAGTTGGGGAATGCTTCGGTGGATCCCGTGTGGGCGGCCTTAGCGTCGAATCCAAGCCTCCTCGAGACAGGCTACCATGCGAAACATGAGAAGGCGTAGATAAGACAATGCTTCCGCGGTTGACCATGAATGTTTGTGAAGGTTTCCGTGGAGCGGCTATCGAGAATCCCTTTGCAGTAGAGCCAACTGCCATGATTGAAGCAATATTACTGATGGATCTTCGGATCGACGTGGATGATCGACCCGATGAAGAAGTCGGGGTTAGCAGTGTTGGTGGAATTGTTTGGACAGGTCGTGGAATTGCGACGACGAGGGATGTGGTCAGAGCCAACTTGGCCGCGCGGGAACAGATATCTTCTGCAATTTTGTAGCGTTCATAGACTGGCTTTGCAAGATCTGGGTCCATATCATCATCAAGGATCCATTGCATCATCACACAATGTGCAGCTCGCACATGACTAAGAAGCGGGCGGTCTTGATACTCGCGCGTGATCAAGACATCCATCGCGACTGCAAGTTCACCTTGCCAGATTCGTAACAAAGAATCGAGCCGAGACTCGATTCCATCCTTGTAATATTTACTTTCACGCCTTTTCATATGACCGATAGGAGGCGGGAGGGGATCTTGGTGATTTTCAACCATGTCATTCGCACGACCCCCACTATTGGATATGGAAGATGCCTGCATTTGTCGTTGTTCTGTGTTAGAGCGAGGGGATTGGCCCAGCGATTTTGAAAAGTTCAAACCTTGCCTTTCAGAATGCTCGCGACTTTCTTCTAAGGTGAGACCAGGCCGATTTAGCGATAACCGTTGAGAGGATACGCGTGATTTCCGTGAACCTAACGTATTGCGCAACGCCGGTGGAACCCGTCGATCGGCAGCATCTAAATCAAACACGGTCGGTTCATCGTCACCGTCTGTAGCGCTTGAAGTGACATGCTCCATCTTTTCTTTCACCAATCTCAATTTTGGTATTTGTTGGTGTGCTGCAGTGAGTCAGTCCTACGACGCAGTCGGGCAAACAGTACGCACACACAAATAGACAAAATTTTGATTTTTGATTCAAGATTAGAATCGAGATCCTGTGATGTTGAGATATGGCGAATACTTCGATAACCGATTGGCATCTACCATGTCCAAATCCATCCTTGACGTACGATGATTTGTTCATTCGGAATGGACAGTGTAACCTGAAAGTGGATGTGCGATTGGGAATTTTTGGATCGATTGCCGCTCTAATCTATCTTGCCAGCACCACGCTCTTCATCATGTGGTGCATGGTGCCAAATTCTCATTCTAAAAGGTGGTCCTATCCGTTGCACCACACGCTTCTGATTTTTAGTGCAATCTTCCTCTTGTATGGGATATCCATCACGTTTGCGCTCACAAGAGCTTGCTACATTTGTTCAATCTGGCTGTACATGCTTACACTTTGCATGCAAATGTGCGGAGGGATTCCGTACATGTCATACTCGGCTATGGGCCTGATAGATCATCCCGGGGGATTCGACAAGGAAACGATCAACAAGGAAACAATGGTGTTTTTGAGGAATTCCATTATTAGTCTATCAATTTTGTTCGTGCTGACGTCGCTCGGGACAACTTTGGCGTTCTCATTTGCCTGGCCCATTTCAAATGAAACTAAGCAGATCGTGACAGCCCGAAATGAATTGTTTGGCATAGCGAACTATGCCCTCCAGTTATTAACAGCGTTGCAATTGCTGATATTTGCATTCATCCTTGATTCTGTATCAAACGCCATTGATCGTTACCTGAAAAGTTGGAGTCCAGAGAGTTTTCATGTTGCATTTAACGAGGAAGTTAGTGGGATTTCGATAGACGAGACTGATACGAGGAAGAAATCGCTCCAGCATGCAAAACTTGTATTCGCCCGAGTCAGCTTTATGATCAACATGATCACGACCTTTACGATTCTTCTGAATGCGATCGTCTTTGGTCTGCATATGTTTTATGGGGAGCTGAAAAATCCCATCGTCTATCAATCATTGCTCTTGGTTTCGCAACTGATGTATTATCCATTGGTTGTATATCTCTCCGCTCACCATTCACCTCCGCAACGACGCGGTGGATACAGCGGAATCAATCCACATCCAGACGATTATCGATAGTCGTTGGAGTTTGTGGTTGCATATTTCCGAGTACTTGAGCCTACCAAAGCAAAGCAATCCAAAAACTTCTACGAACAAGTACAGACCACCACGAACACACACAACATTTTACAACTTTCCTAACTTTCACAATACACACCGCACATAACTGAGAATGACTCACCATTCAAAAAAAGGAAAGGTGTCGACGGACGCAACGGTCGACTGGAAGTGGAGTGCAGAAGCCTTGAAAAAGCACTACCTCACCGACCAGCTCGGTCCACCACAAGAGTGGGTGAAGTTCATAAAGAAAGTGTTGGATGAGGACGTGGGTATTCCATATTTCACGACGTATGGCAACGTCTCATTCCGTTTTGCTTGGAATAAACGCACCGATAGGGTCGAAAAACTAAGAGACTCAGTACGGGTTGTCAAGAAAGAGTCTGTGGATGCGAGAATCAATGTGCTCGTTAAGCTCGCAAGTGTCGTGCAGTTCACAGGGAAGGTTAATAACGCATTCATCCCAGGGCAGATTCTTGACGACGAAGACCTTGCAAATTTGAACAGCCATTCGCATGGAGATAAAGTCGATGTCAGCTATCTCGTTCTGAGTACCAACGAATATGTTGAAGGCGATTGTATCGACGAATATGGTGAAGATGTTGTTGTCGATGACGATGGATTTAAGACAGAGTTGCACGAACCATCGATGAAAGACGACGCATGCTTAGATGAGTTCGGCGCATATCACGGACAGCTCACTCCGTCGCTCGAGAATTTCTATTGGAGGTTGTTGCATTACTACTATAGCGGAGATGACTGTGCAGAAGATGCTGGATATCGGGTGGGCGACTTCTGTAGCGCATTGTGAGATTAGATGCTGGAGTCCTATTTACATTTAGTACATAAGGTAATCATGCAAGCTGCTTAGATAATATTACGTGATTTGGTGGGATTTTCAATTCCCGCAACAATTCGATGAATTGGGCCACACGAACGTCCAAGGGGGGATTCAGCATACCCTTCCACTCCGTCGTTCATGACCAGCAAGACGTAACGTTGTGTATGTGTTCCTTCATTGGCCATCAACCGCACAGCCGATATAATTGCTCAGACGTGCAATTGCAGCAGAAGGCTCTTTTTGAAGGTAAACCTTATTGATCATCGATTCATTCAATACAAGACCATGCCAACTTTGGATACACAATCGCATATCCGAAACGGATGGCGAGTTCCCCGCTTCAACCTGTGGTGATGATGGTAATGACCCAACACTACCACCACTGATGGATCGAAACAAGGTATTGACTCCATCAGCTCCACACCCAACGCCTCCAATTTTGCTAAACTCCCGTAAAGTGCGAACATGCTGCAGAAAGGATCGCATCGACTCGCATCGGAGAACATGAATGAGCGCCAATTTCGCAGCATCCCACACGGACGGAACATGTTTGATGCCCTTAGCAATTCGATACAGCAAATCAAAGCGATGATACAAAAACACTGCTCGGGGAATATCAATCGAATAGTATATATTCTCAAGCTCGTCCAAGAGTGCACCATCTTCAAAACGATAGGATTTTGCATGCTGCTTCCCATGTAAGCTACATGCTGGCATCAAAAATACATCGTCGGAGACTGATCGAGATAACCGGAGAGTGTTTCCACCATCACCGCCACTCTCATGATTACAACAATTGCTAACTGCGCCGAGAATCCTCCATTGATTGTCCATCACGTCAAGTTTCTTGCGGAATTCGATAAAGATCATAGGAATTTGGTTGGGAGATACAATGTCCCAGACTTCTTCGTGAAATGTTAATGGGTCAGAAGATGCCAGTTCCCAATGAGATACCAAGCGAACAAGATCTGCTGGGATGGATCCTTGATGAACGTTCGATCTATTTTGTCTTGTCGCAGCTTGTTGTTGTTGCTCACATCTCGCCGCGGAGAAGATGTCTTTTAAGGGATGTTCGGGTGAATCCTGTGAATCCATCTGCACATCACATCCACCATCCGTCGGTTCGGATGTAGACCCGCCGCCAATTTCGTCGATTGTTGAATGAGAGTATGTACGAATCTCACTGTCCGCAAACATTGCTACAACTACGGGTTGGTCTTCATTACTCCTGATGCGTTTTCGATCCTTACGAGACATCTTTTTCTTGCGAGTCATCAATGAATGGGATGACGATGTTCGAGATGGGCGAGCCCCACCTGACCATAGAGCAGCCATCATTTCAAGACTAAGGGTTTACCAAATATGGATGTCCTTCACATTCCTAGAGCATAATGTCGTTGAAATCAAGTGTGCTCATCAAGAATTGCAATGTTTTGCATCCACACCGGATTTCATCCCATCAAATCAGACGATATGCACGCGGCATCAAGGTGATTCTTCCACACGCACTACTCACCACAGAGGCGTCACCAACACAATCCCTCGTGGCAAGAGAGGCTCGAATGATCATACAACGGAGTTCGACTCGTTTCGCACGCCGTCGCCGAAGTCTAGTGCGATTCGCGCGTGATTCTAACGAACAAGAATCGGGCATTCGAACACTGAGGATTGTACCAGGTTCCAACAACGCACCCCAATATCCAACTTCTCGCTTAGGACGCAGTTTGTAATCAAATATACCTAGTGCACCGGCTGGTATGAACCAAGCTCGATCCGACGTCCATCTGTTCTGATGAGGAAAGGTATGGGAATGATATTGAGTAAGAACGGCAGAAACATTCCGATCATCGATAAGAATTGTTTTAATGATCGAATCTAAGTAATTGTTGTCCTCGTCGCTTTCATTATCCGACACATCATTGAACTCCGATGTTTGGTTCGAACGCAACGCTTCGTACAATAAGGTCCAAGCATTTTCGATTTCAAGATCAGTCACTTGCCACCTAGTACTACCGTCGACTTTACCATCCGCCTCGCGCACGGTGCGAGCTGTTGCTAGACTTGACATGATAATGTAGAACGACAGGCGAACTATAGCGTGTCCATGTACCCAATTCCCGTGTGTGACCTAAACTCCATACGTCGACCATGGCTGAACCATCAGATGATCGCACAGGGACATCCGCACTCGAACTCCCAAACTCGAGATTTTTTGACCCCCCAGATCTCGGATCAGCGAGATCCGAACCACAACTCCCAAACTCAAACTTTTTCAATCCCCCACAGCCACACCTACCAGATCTCGGATCATTATTCACTGGGTTAAACAAGACGTTAAAGGACTGGAATGTGGATAGCCCGTCCGCCGCGGAAGATACCCAGGCTGCGACATCGCAGCCTCGATCAAGTTCATCATCGAAGATAAGATCAAACCATCCTCCCCCGTCGTTGTCGTCGTCAAGAAAATGGACGACTCTTGATGCTAGTGGAAGTGGAAATGGTGGCGGAGGAGGAGGAAGTGATGAGACAAAGTCAAGAAATCGGCGTCGCCCTAGACATGATGACGCCGACGATGAGGATGGATATGATAGCGACTTCAACGATGGGCGGATATCTGAAAAACGCATACGGGAGACTCGCGAGACGGTGAACGACGCAAATATTATGCGGAGAAGTGATCGTCTCGTCCAATTTCTCGTTCTTGGCTTTGGGAGAATAGATCGAGATGTGCGAGATTGTTTCAACAGCATGCCTCCAGATACTGCGGTGAAATTCGATGAACTCAAGTCTTACCTTACACCGAGAGCAGCAGCTGCATACGCACTTACCAAAGCAACCTTGAACCAGGCTTCTCGAGGGCGTCTTGACTTGAACGAGTTTCTGACGTACAACGACCCTTCGAATCCTGCCATTGTCTCTCGCATGCCATGTCATATTCCCCCGCACGATTATGAGAATATTTACATGGCCCTCGTCCAGTTGTTCACCGTTTACGTTCGAGAAAGCTATCGGTCGAACGACGCGCGTTTCAACAATACCAGGTCTAACAAACCGCTGTTCGACCATGAAAAGAACGATGCGACCATGCAACTCCTTATGGTGGTTCGTGAAAGATATGCGAACCCAATTAGAGCACACGCGTATTCGAGGACACCCGCGCCTCAGCAAGTGTTTAACCCACGTTTAGCCTTTGGCTAACCGTTGCGAAGATTATACAGCCTAACATTGTAAGGATGTCGGACCACGAGTTCGAGGCTCTGGAAGCATCGTCGACAACTCAACGGACACGAAAGCCAAGTGATGGTACACTAGACAAGCGAATTAAGCTTAGTCAAGTAGATTCGATCAGTAAACTTGTGGAAAAGTATGATAAACTCGAGAGCGAATGGAATGAATTGAAGAGAACCTATTTGAGAAAATTGGCAAGCTTAGAGTCCAAAGATAACAATCGGTTACCAACAGAAGTGAAGAAGAAGTTGTTAAATTATTTGAGAAATGTTCGTGATGAATTTTTTGGGTATGAACCACCACCGCTTAAAAAGGAATTCCGAAATATTCGCAATGACGAAAACGTCGTCTTGTTGGAACGTCTTCTGGATGCGCTTAAAACTGAGCTGACGACAGTTACAGCTGCAATTGAACAACAGGAGGCCGTGATAATGGAACAATATAAAAATGCTGATAAAGTCGTGAATAACGCTATAGAGCAGGCCATGACTGTCGAGAACATGGCAGCGAAAGATGCTACAGAAGCTGCGAGGCTTGAGGCCGAGAACCTGGCAGCGAAAGAAGCAGAAGCTGCTGTAGCTGCGAGGATTGAAGCCGAGAACCTGGCAGCGAAAGAAGCAGAAGCTGCTGAAGCGGCAAGGATTGAGGCCGAGATAAAGGCGGCGAAAGAAGCAGAAGCTGCAGAGGCGGCAAGGATTGAGGCCGAGATAAAGGCGACGAAAGAAGCAGAAGCTGCGAAGATTGAGGCCGAGCACCAAACAGCGGAACAAGTAGAAGCTACGAGAATTGCGGCCGAGAACCAAGCAGCAAAAGAAGCTTCAGAAGCCGCAAAAATTGCGACCGAGAGAGTAGCTTCAGTGTTTAAGCGTGATCTTGAGAAACTCGAGGAACAGTATAATGTTATTCTCAAAACTGCCCAGAAAATTAAGTCTGATTTATCAAGCTTCAAGAATGGTTTTCAGGACAAGTGCACGGAAGTCCATCGAGCTATGGCTATGTTGGGGGATTTGATGAATCTGAACCAACTCAGAGCTGAACTTATAGACGTCGAAGAGGAATCCAACCGCTATGATCCATGGGACGACTTTCATAACAAACGTGACAGTTATAACCAATGGAATTCGGATGCGCGTACCAACCCGCAAGCATTGGAAGATGGCATACAGCTCATAAAATCGATGCAGAGCGAACTTTCCACGGTGCGGGATAACATCGTAAAAAAGAAAATCAATTTGCGCGGCACCTTTGCTGCCA
Organism: Isohypsibius dastychi; assembly: GCA_034696485.1. Lineage (NCBI taxonomy): Eukaryota > Metazoa > Tardigrada > Eutardigrada > Parachela > Isohypsibiidae > Isohypsibius > Isohypsibius dastychi. Next base: position 10,667 of record JAQIWT010000334.1, read on the forward strand.
TCCAGAGAAGAGTAGATGAGCTGGAAACGATCAAGCAGGGTAGAGATGAGGCTTCCAAACGCGCAGCTAATTCCTCAATCGCGAGAAAGAAGGACATCAGTGAAAGGAATAAGATTGCCAGACAGAACTCTGCAGAAGCGTTCAAGCGACATATGAGAAACCTTGAAGATGAAGAGAAATGGTTAGTAGATGGAATTCAGAAACTAGATGATGAACTTCAACGTTCCGCAGAACAACACGATGCAGAGAGAATAACAGGTCTCAAGACCGAAATTGATATCGTCAGATTGCGCTTACATCATATAGTACAAGGACAAGTCTTGCATGTTGATGATTTCCATTCTCGATCAAGACACGAAATCTCAAAGGCAGAGAGAATCATCAAACGTCTAGATGGTATAACCAGCTCGAAGCTGAAAACACCTATAAGTGATGAGCAGCAGTTTCAAAGGCTGATTAGAATGAGAGACGAGTTATCCCGTATCAAGGAATTGATTGAAGCGACATCAACTTCCAGGTTAGAGGCGTATCGCAAAACGATCGACGGATACGACTCGTTCGATCGCAAAGGTCACGTCATGACCACCATCCAAGTCGTACAAGGGATATTGCAAGCATATGAAACCTGGGAACGCGACATCGGGAGTCAATTCACACAGATTGTAAATGCCATGTCAGGTTTGAATCCACATTTTGAGACTCTTCACAATCTTGATGTGCGCCTGGCGGAAGAGGTCGCCCTGGCGGAGGAGGTGGCAGCATCACGAGCTTTCGAAGATGAGGCCAAATTGGATGTACCCCTTCCACCATCTCCAACGCCACAGGAAACACCAATACAGCGCATAGATGAGTTGACGGGCTTGAAGTACATTCCAAACTTCATTGATTATCTAGAGGCAAACCTGAAAAGGATGAACGATGCCCCAACGTCCACTCCAAGATTCGTGCAACCACACACGACAATCTAACCTCGAGTCAAGTGCTAGTAAAGTGATCACACCAGAGAAAATGGCTTCCTCAACGGCATTGGCAGTACTATACCCTATAATCACTCTCGTCCACTATGCTGGTCTAATCATCCTTCCTATGTTTTTGTTTGCAGGAATATTTCGGTTCATCGCCCACGACAAAGCAATCGAATTGGCCCTCACACGCTTGCGCGGAATGGACAAAATGCACATGCTAGCGATGATTCCCGAGGCGATGGGATATCAATTCAACAAACAAACATCCTCGAATACAGCGGCCTCTACAGCAATGACGACCGCCTCGACGACAGCACGAAATCTCGTCTTACATCAAGCGCAGACGGCGACGATGACGCGGACAGACTCGAGCGAAGAAATTTTTGATTCACAGCAAACTTTCATCCAAAACTTCCAAGCCCCTGATATTGTGACGACATCATCCTCATCACTGTTATCGTCTGCATCTCACGCCTCGTCCTTTGGTGTTGGAGTAGTGCAAGCGAGACTTTCCTTAATTCGGGACGTATTCCTTGCGGACGTAATCAGCACAGTCCTCATAGGCACGTTCTGTTTCCCAGAAATTGTTTATTCCCGTCTCAACATATCTGTTCAGCATGAGCCAAATTTGAATATGGAATTCAGTGTGATGCTAGCGGTGTACGTTGTCCATGCATGTGCTATGATGATTACCACAAACTTAAGCGAGACTCCTCCGTCAATCACTGAGCGAATTTTTCTAGGGACTGGATTTGGAATCGTGTTGTGGAGACGAAGTCGGGATTCGCTGTTCCATCGGTTCGTGTTAGGAGTGCTATTAGCCGATTATTTCCGATGCGTGGGAATTATCGAGAGAATGTGGAGAGGATCTATGGAGTCTTCCCATACCCTCTTGCGCATGTGCCTTCTAGCCCCGATTGCATGGGAAACATTTTCATGGACCAATCTGCCATGGATGATCGTCCTGATTGCGATTATTACCATTCCTGAAATTCCCGAGCCAGCTCCATTGGATGTGACCTCCATGCACCAAGCCACCAAAACAATGACACAGTTGATGCTAACGGGCCATAAAAACGCAACGACAAACCTGGAATTGGAGGACAAGTCTTCCTCGCGAATTTTGCAAGATTCAAGTTCTGACATGATGAGTTCAACGACGACTGCGAAAACGTCTGAGGTTCAGACATCGTCATTCCAAACGCACACAGACGGAGATGATATTCCTGAGCTAGAGGAGATTGAACAAGAACCCGAACTCGGATGCGATTTAAAGGATAGAATCGGTATTCAAGAACAATTTGTTGTCGCACGCCCCCCAACCCAAACCAAAACACCACTCCCTTCTCCAAGAACAGCTGATTCACCGAGGATCCATCCTCCTACGAACACCACTTCTCCAACGACACAAACACAATTAGCAACTAAGAGTGAAGCGAATGGTGATCGCACGAAAGCGGTCTCGCGCCGCGGAAGAAATAAACGACCCGTTGGTAAGCAATCATAGAATGGCAAGTCTTAGTATCGATTCATCTGATCATGTGTAATTATTCATCTTCCATCTCTTCATCATCGTCTTCACCTTCACCTTCATCGATGCTGATAACATTGTCACCACCAGTACCATCGACCCCATCCAGATCGTCGCGACTCGACTCTTCACTAGAATCATCCAAAGAAACTATTTGATCCGTACGTTTCTTATGTTTCTTGGTTGCCATCTTACGATGACGTTTCAGAAAGAATTTCCGCGGAAGGTGTGGTCGTCCAGTCTCCGCATCACTAATGACACCAGATTTCAATTTACAAGCAAACGCCCACTCATATTGACCTTGAATCAGATTGATTAGGCTTGGATACCGCGTAGCCATAGGCCAAACTGTTGATGCATGTTGTTGCTTCGAGGATACGGACATTGCAGGATCCGATCCTCTCACACTCATGTAAGACGGAAGCAACTCCCTTGCCGCATAGATGGCATACAAAGATGCTTCTACAGCATCTGGATCAAACTTCCTCTTTTCAGTAAATGTACGCCTAAACCGAACGAGTGCATCCGGATCTAGTTCGTACATGTAGTTCACTGCGAGCTCACAACTCTTTTGTTTGCGAACGGCATAGAGTGGATGTGAAGTTCCGAAATACGTTCGCACCGTTTGCGGTCTCAATTGAACCACGAGCATATGAGGGTATTTTGCCAACAACGCAGCATGTATGACGGATGTAATTGCGATGGCCAACTTGTTGCTTTTAGGAACTACCATCGCTTCCATACACGTCAACGTCACAAAGGTGAATACTTCGTCTTCAATCATGAGCCAGCGCGCCACCACTTCACCCAAATTCAGCCAAGACAACTTCACTCCGGGCTTTAGATAATCCTTTAGAGAGATTTTTTTAATCACTACTGCTTGCGCATACGGGTCCACGACGCCGAAGCCAAATTTACTAGTACCAGGATCTATGCCTGCGACCAAAGTTGGCGGTCGCCGTGTTGTTGTTGTCGACATGGCCGTTAATCGTTCTCGTTGTCGAAATTACGATACTATGAAGTACACATACGAATTAGTACCACGGGTACCATAGACCGTTGCGTTGCACAAGCCGTTCAAACCCGACAAATTCAAATCGCGCACTCTCTCACACTCATATATCATGTGTGCGCGTGTGTTTGCGTGAGAATTAATCTTATGAAGGCGAAAGTTATCACATCGAATCAAATCTAGTCCTCGCGTGCGGAGTCTGAAAAGATGGGTCCGAGCCGTCGCCCTGAGACGGGCAACTCAACACACAACGACGCTGTAGGTTTGAAGTGGAGCAAGAGGCGGCGCAAAGAAGGTCAAGTGGACTTTGCCACAGATCTTCGAGATAAGCTTGAACATCTCATGTGGGACCAACAGTCTCGCTTGCAGAAAGAGCTAGGAGCTGGCCACTTTGCACCAACGGCCTACGCTCGCTTCTTTCCAGGAAGTGTAAACGCGGCAAAGCTTCAACAACGTATAGACTCATCTGCGTCATCCACGAAGAATTTACCAGGGCGCGGGAGACCACAACAAGAATTGAATAGGCGACGCTGTGAGATAATTTCACCTTACCTTCTCAAAATGGGTGTATCTCGAGCGCACATTGAATGGTACATCTTTTCATGTAATCCTGAGATGCTCCAACAATGGGACAAAAAGGCAGGCGTTGAAGAGAGCCCCACAACGTCGGGAAACTGGAAGACGCGGCTAGCTAGCGCAATTGTTCGTACACCATTCTTTGATCACGATCTCATCAAGAATTATGCGCGACAAGCTTTGGATGTTGTTCCAGCCACATCAAACCAATCTGAGGATGAAATGAACCAGATTCACTTGACAAAGCCGAAACGTCGAAGTGGTCAAGGAATGGCATACTCACACAGCATCGACTATGAGGATACGCCAATTCTAATTGAGCATATTGACCCAACGCCAATTGCAACGGCGTTGATTGGCATGGAGGCCACATTTGTCCACTTTGAGCGAGCGGTGGGATCTTCAGTTGGAGTTGCCACTCCACATCCAAGTGGACTAGGCATTATCGTCCCTCTAGATCGCGAAGAAGCTTCACCAATGTCATTTTCCATATCTTCGCCAACATCATCCTCATCTGCAGGAGCAACAACGACCACCACCTCGAAGACTAGAACAGCAACAACAACATCGGCGGGAAATGGTAGCACCACGTCCTCACACGATACGCTGTCGGGTCACTTGGTCCTCAACATTGAGGACTTGGGCATGATGGCACTCTATGATATGAAAAATAGTCCAAAAGTCGAAAGTGGTGGCAGAGTGTATGGGAATCTCGGGAGGGAGAGTGATTCAAGGCATCCAGCATGTAACAGCACCAAAGGCGATGGTGCAATGGATGATTCTCATGAACCGTTCGAACCATTTGATTATCTTGTATGTCCAGATGGAACAATTCGACCTCTCGGTCGCGTGTACCTAGCCGGTCATTTGGAGCCAAAGATATCTTGTGCGAACGAGAGCTTGGGTGAATATGGGAACCAAGAAGCTCTGGTACACGCGATTGGAGATGTTCCATACCAAAGCATGAATCCATTTTCAAAGAACGATGAAGGCATTAGTTCTAAAATCACTCCGGGTGAAATGGCAATGTTTAGATCACAGAGACGAGCTTTGAATGCGATCATGAATGAAGGGTGGATAACAAAGTGTTGTCACGCCGACCCAATCGACATTCTGGAAGCGTATACAATATTCAAAAAACAAGTTCACGCGCTCATTCTACAGGAGCGAAGCTTTGACGTAAACTCGACGACGCTGACAGATTCACTAAAAGACCAAATGCGGGCAGCTCGGTACATCATGCAACGGCTAGAGGTAACCCCCTGGTTTCGATCATACATGTTTGTTACATTATTTCATCGGGTCATGGATGCTAAAAATCCATTCCTTGGACAGACGTCCATGCGCGTGACTGGCTGGGGCGATACAAGTGAGAAGGGCTTGATATTGAGCACAGTTCCGCATTTTATGGGTCGTCTTGCTCATTTGTCGATAGACACGGATCCCAACTATTATGAGGACGAAGATAACATCGGCTTTCGAACAAATTACGCGAGCACAAAGCGAACGCCGTTTGAACCACCCGTGGAGAAAACTAAAATAAGTGAAACGGACTGTGACATACGCGCAGTCACAGAGGCGGTCTTGGACTCGACTCTTCGCGCACTGAACCTGAGCGATGAGGACATCGAAAAGGGTTTCGAAAATCGATGGGATAAAACGTTTGCAATTCGTTTTCGCGCCTCTGCGGACGATGGAAATCGCGTGCTAGGGGGGAGCATATTTCAGTATCGCCGCAAAGAATTTATGATGCCGCGAGGAGCTACGCCTGGTCGAACTCCACGTAACAGAATCACCGCACAATACGGCGATACCGCAGGAGTTGAGCATATGCCATTTTTCCAAATCTTCCGAGATCGAGCAACTGTGGTGAATAGGCGCATACGCACATTAGTTGCGGGTGAATGGTCATGGCAACCATCGAATGTATTCAGGCGTGGCAAGCTGAGAATTGAGAACCAGGCGAAGTCAACGGCGTTGGTGCTATCTACAAAATCTTTCACAGATCGACCATGCTACCTGTTCATGGAAAAGGATGATATGCAAGAAGATTTTGTTGAGATCACGCTTGCAAGGAAGAATCATCGATTCGGTTTACACTCGGAGAAGTCGATGGGTTTGGCAACAAGCACTGCTGTTTCTGATCATGGTGGTCCAAGCAGCGAAGTTGCAAGTTTGAAAACCGAGTCTCAGTTGTTTGAAATGTTGTTGGCTACTAGAAAGCCATTAGAGAAGATGAAGGCGATTACAGACCTGCGACGTTCGCGCATGTCCGAGGGTGAGCTATGTAGCGCGATGCTAGCTGGGTCGAAATGTGCGAATGACACATGCCTCAAATTTCATCCTGCAAACTTGATTCGTCGAGCCGTACTTACGGTGGATCATAGAGCCAAGACTACTATTATGAGCGTCGAGTATGTACCAGAGTGCTGACTTGACCTTTGAACGAAGGCGCTACACAGGATATCGTGGTCAGATCTACTTGAAAATGGCCGAACTCGTCAGAGTTCCAGAACATCCTGGCGTGCTAGCTCTTTTATTAAAAAAACGCATGTACCCGGTCACACCAAATGAAATTCGAAACATAATAGCACTCCAACCCCCGGAAATGCAACTCCAGTTGCGTCGAACCCTCGGCTTCGTAGCAGAGAGGTCGAGGTTTATGTCAGACTCTGCGAGTTCTGCGTCGTCAGCAGCTAATCAATCAAGCATTGATCCCCGGCGCTTAGTAGGCCTACTTCCACATCAAAAAGTTGGGGTCAACAAGATCATTCGTGAGCACAACGGGAGATGTTTAGTGGCGTTTGACATGGGCACCGGAAAGACACCAATAGCCGCGGTAGTGTGCGATCATTACGGAGGTCTTGCTTGTTTGATTGTACAATCTGGGAAAATTAGTGATTGGGATGATCATATGCAGCGGTGGGCACGCACTTTGTGCAAGATCTCTGATCGTGATCCAAACAAAGATCCGGTCATGGTCATCCGAAAGTCGTCTGATATCTATGAAAAAGGGTTAGCACCGAGTGCAACGTCAGATTCACAACGCAGAGTGCGCAATAAGGCGAAATCAACTTCTACCACTATGGACGATGTGAGTACATTCCCAATCATGACACCCAAGCGACATGGGTCAAGTGGTGTCGCGACGACTGAATCGCCCCAAAAGCGAACAAGGATGGTTCATAGGCAGGTAAGTCGAAAGTCACAGCCGGGGGAACTTGAGAACGTGGAAATGGACGTAGAATATGGTGACGAGGACGATGATGACGACAATGACGATTCTGAATCTCTTTGTTCGAGGCCGCTGAAATCTCTCGATGGCATTAATGTGATTATTATTTCACACTCGTTAGTTTGTCGGGGAGTGTTAACCAAATTGCTTGACCACCACTCTTCTGAAAACCCCATACGGACACTTGTTGTCGACGAAGCGCACCACATTAAGAATTATCACTCAAAGCTAACCCGATATGTATGGGAGCTTTCAACTCGTGCGCGGAATGTCTTGTTGCTCACCGCAACGCCACAGCCTAATCGAAACATCGAACTGTTTGCATTATTACACGCACTTTACCCCAAGTGGTTTCCGTGCCGATTTGAATTTGCGAGACGTTACTGCAACGGGAGAATGGATCGTTTTGGACAATGGAATGACAAGGCGTCAACTCGACGTGAGGAAATGTCAATTGTGATCGGCGCCGCGATGATTCGATGTGACAGGACCGTGGTGCTAAAGGGTCTCCCCAGGCTTCAACGAATCTACCATACAGTATCTCTACGCGAAGATGAAGAGTTTAACCGTGCATATCGCCAGGTAAAGGTTAAGTTGCAACATGCATCCTCTGAAAGTGAGCGGAATGCGTTGGTGACTCAAGCCCACATCCTGACGAGCAAGGCGAAAATATTCTGGTCTATTCCATTCATCCTGCAAATCATTCGTGAAATGCCCCGAAATCAATGTGCGCTCATCTTTTGCGAGTACCTCGACACAGTGGCCGCGATATCCCAAGAACTTTGTCGTTCTGGTGTCAAACACTGCACGATCACGGGCGAAGTTGAAGTCAAAAAGCGAGATGAACTGGTTCGCAGAATAAGCAGTGGACAGGGTCCCGAACGTTGTGTTATTGCTACTCGAAAAACGTGCGGAGAAGGCCTAAACTTCTGTCCAGGCGTTACCCGTGTAGTGCATGCAGAGCTAGCGTTCACTTCAGCGGATATGGACCAAAGTGACACCCGTGCACATCGATTCGGGGCACAGCAGACCATTTACAGCCATTGGCTAGTCTCACCAAACTCTTATGATGACGATATGATGGAACTAATTCAATCAAAATCTAAGTTAGCCCAACAAACTGTTGGTAGCCATGCGGGCGTTACAAACGACGGATAAGGTAATTTAGGTGGATGAATGCACTCGCTCACCCTCACACACACCTATGATCGCATAAATCCCCATATTCGCTCAATAATCTAGAACGACGTCGACGGGTACGGCTTGTTTGTCCCAGAAGTGTTTGGCATCTTTGAAGATGGATTTGATTCTCTTAGGTTTGAGATCCTTCACAAACTGCGATCCCACTCCCAATCTCCTAAAGTCTTCGTGAACCCAAAGATATCCAATGTTGTTTTCGGAATCGCGCGTGCAGAAAGCTGGTATGGTAGCCTCATGCTCGTTGCCACAGATGAAGTGGTTCGGTTTGTAAAGCGAACAAGGTTGTTTTGGAATGATTATCATGGCATAAAAGCGACCTTGACGAAACCTTTCAAGTATGCTTTCCCTGTAAGACCAAAAATCGGTATCTGAGTCGTCTGACTGTTGTTGGAGTTCGCTCATGATTGCCCAAAACTGTTCGGCGTCGGCGATAACCGTGCGACGCTCAGAACACTCAACGAGACGCTTTAGCATTCTCCGGTTAGATCGACCTCTTTCATAGTTGTCCAAGCTCAATCTTGGTTTTGTGTCGATCTTTTGTTTCTTCCTCATTTTCACACTCTTCTTTTTATTCATGTGTGATGAATTGTCTTTGTTTGTGAAGTTTACTTGTGATCACACACGAGATTCACAAATCGAACTCGATGCGCAAACTCACATTTATAATTATTTTCAAAAGACAAAGTTTAAACAACAGAAAAATCAAATTTATTCATCATCCTGAGAATGAATGAAAATACGCTTCTCTTGAATCCTGGTCAACAACGACCTCGCGTGACTATCGTGGGTGACAGGCGAGCCAGGTATCGTGCACAGAGGACTACTCGCTTGGCGAACGAGCGCAAAAGTGAACTGGCTTCAAGACGTGAGCTAACGTTTCGCTCAACTCAACTAAAAGATTGCTTAGACCGGTTCATGCTCATTTCCATGTTGGATGAGTTAACGTGGATCTGCGAGAGTTTGTACAAGTTTCAACACCTTCTCAGCGGTACACTGGTTGAGTGTTTAACTGGCATAGCGCGTATTGAAAGAAATGTAACTAAACTACAAACCGCAGCAATACATGGCATTTCTTGTGATGACCTTAGCGAGAGTCAGAGCCATGAAATACATACCGATCATACCAAATGGATCGAACTGTCGCGGGAAATGGTGCAGAGAGAGCTTCCCGCATTATGGCATATGCTGACCCATGAGTTAAGGCAGATGCAGAAAGGCTTTAGCGAGAGTGTAGAGACTGATCTAACATGTTTGTTGGAGCGAGTAGACGTGCTGAAGGAGTTACATGCGTTCGATCAGAGACTATTTGAACTTGAATTAATGGCTGAGTTTTTGACTAAAGAGGATTTACTCGCTCGTCGTATTCGAATCATTCATGAACTTTGTAGCCTTGAATACGCCTCTTGTATACAAAAGTCTATGGTTGAATCCGGTGTGGTCTCGTCAATGGTAACTATGATCCGATCGCTTGGAGACGGCGATTTGAATACAATGCGCGAGGTGTGTTCGATTCTACGGGTTCTAAGTGACGGTGCTCATCAACAAACACGTTACTTGGTTGACTGTGGGGTGATTCCAATCATGCTTGCTGTTACCTTGGTCGATGTAAATCGATGGATTTTGGATGCCGATCTCGACCAAGTCAGTGAAGCATACCGAGTCGCTATTCTTTCTTGTCATTGGCTTCAAATCAAGTCTGATGCAATTTGGATTCTATCAAACATCGTATTAGCTGACGGGGAGTATTGTCAATACATCATGACTGAGTTACCAATGAATCTGGATCGACGCCAAATACATTCAATTAATCGCTCGGCTGTCTTATCCACAGCTGGAGCGTGTCCAGGCTCATGTGGTGTTACCACAGACAATGGACTCATTTCCTATCTTTGTATGTGCATGGAGATGTCATTCGTCACACTTACAGAAGACAACGGATTGATAAAACCGTCTATAGATATACCTAGCAGTCAGAATCTAGTTGGAGGCGTTCATGAGATTGATTCGGTGATACATAATCCATCTACAACTCAAGAATCCATACGATATACACTTATGGGTCGCGTTGCTCTCCTACTAACCAAACTTCTGACCTGCTCTCGATTTGATGCGACTGTGACATCGGGACTTCATTATCGCATTTCAAGCATCGCTATGAGGTATGTTTACACTCTTGCAACCAATAACGGTCGATTTGTTGAGTTTCTGGTCCTTATTAACGAAATCTTGGACGATCTCGACAAGCGGATTGGCGATGAATGGTTGTTTGAGAGGTCTCGGATTACTCGCAACTTGTCCTCGATGAGAGCACCAAATTTGATCTCCCGAGACGATGATTCCGGAATGCAGAAGACAGCTCGCCTTTTTGACGCGTTGGGGTTGTCAAGTCGAAATGTTACCTCGATGTAAATCGATGGCTCTAAAATCATTGTAAATTTAGCGGTCGAAATACATGTACAGCATCGGTCGGTTTTTCAAGTACGTATAGTAAAATTGGAAGTCATAAATCGTGATTAAAAATGTCCAAAACCAGATTTTAATCTGAGTTTTCCGAATTTGAGTTTAACGTATAGTAAAAATGAAAGTCGAAAATTGTGAGAAAAAATGTCCAAAATCAGCTTTTCATGTGGGTTTTTTGAGTTTTTTATCGAAAGGTATTGACCTCCTAGGGTTAGTAGGGTTACCCCCCCTACCCCGAAAAATTTTTCAGGTGACTCAACTTTATGCTTTACTAGTAAAGTACAAAAGTCAGATTTTTTTCGTCATTTTACTAGGCAAACGACCAAAAAAAGCCGAAAATTGATGTCAAAACCTATGAAAACTCTGTTTTGGAGGGGTCAATATTTATCGTATCACTTACGAACCACTACCGTTTACGGTTTCCCTCAACTCGAAATTTCAGATTCCATCGAATCTCGAGGACCATGGCGGACCTTGTCTCGACCAGAAAGTCACCAGTTTGAGGTCCAAAAGTCACGTTTTAGCTGAGAGTCGCTCACTCGACTTTTTTCTACGTTATACGTTGTATAACTCGATGATCTTACGCTCGACCGAGATTTCAGATTCCGTCGAATCTCGAGGACCATGGAGGTCGAAAAAGTCAAGTGAAAATCTCCATTTTGACCTTCAGAAGCCGTGTTTTAACTGAGAGTCGAGACATTGACAGATTTCTACATTTTACGTGTATAACTGGCCGTTTTATACATTTTCTAATTTCTCTGCCCTGGTTCAGCCAACTCCCCCTCGAGCTGTCCTCGCTCGTCCTCCGCTTCCCCTGTATGGCCATGTCCCCATCGCGCTCCCCTGTACGAGCCGTTCCGTCGGCTGCATCGCTTGTTTGCTCTCAGCCCTCCGTGGGAGGATATCTCGGTCCACTCTTGATGTCGCCTCGCACCACTATCCCCAGTCTTATACGTTATACCGCTAGTCACTAATGCAGCTCCCCATCCCCCTGGCCAACGCTGCCGCTATGAGATTTCTCAGTTCCATCCACAGTCCACAGTTTCTCGTACTTAACGTCGTCGTGGTTTGTGATCTGTCTCACCATGCTGAGGAGGAACTCAAATTTCCCTTTGGCGTAATTCCCAAATATGTCGAACATCAAAGGCTGCACCTATATATATGAAATGGAAATAAAAACAGGCGAGTAAAACTATTGAAAACCAGCTTTTCATGTGGGATTTCCGAAGTTGAGTTTAACGTATAGTGCAATTGGAAGTAACAAAATGTGAGTAGAATTGATCAAAACTAGATTTTAATCTGAGATTTTCGAAATTGAGTTTAACGTATAGTAAAATTGGAAGTAAAAAAATGTGAGAAAAAATGTCGAAAATCAGCTTTTCATGTGGATTTTTTGAGTTTTTTATCGAAAAGTATTGACCTCCTAGGGTTAGTAGGGTTACCCCCCCTACCCCCAAAA
>JAQIWT010000335.1:0-23046 GCA_034696485.1 Isohypsibius dastychi
ACGAAAGGCTGTACAATGTATGTGGCGCTGTTCCCATGTAATGAGTGCGCTAAATTATGCATACAAGCTGGCATTCGAGAGATTGTTTTCGCGGCGGACAAATATCATGATGAGGAAAAGTTTATCGCTTCCCGGAAGCTCCTCGATATGGCCGGCATTCCCTATCGAAAATTTATTCGACGCAGCCAGAAAATCGTCATCGATTTTGGAGCGTTGGATGAGCAATTACCGCCTGCTGTCTGAATTGCGCCTGGATAGGGAAAATGAGGTGCGTGCAGGCTAAGTGGAAGATTAGACATCTCACTTGTTTTTATTCAAATTCACTTCTCTCGACAAGTCCTTCAGTTCTTTTGATGAAACGGTTTTTGGTTTTACAATTCTTTCCCGATTTGCTCACGCTTACTGTATCAGATTTTTTTGAACAGGGTTATCCTAAGTTTTCTATCTGTCTGTTGGTCCGCTGGTGATCTATAAAACAGACTGTTCTTGAAGCAGAATCGCAACGAGATTAGTCAAGCAACAGAATGCAGGATGTATTCAAATTACGAATATATACTTGTGAAAAATAATAATGTAATATTTTTGAAAAATAATAATGTAATATTTTTTAATATTTTACGAATATATACTTGTGAAAAATAATAATGTAATATTTTTTAGGGAGTTCCGAATTTTCGGATTTAAATTCTGAATGAATTTATAGATTTAAAACATATTGAAACCTGATGACAAGATGTTGCTTTTCTGAAAATTTTCACATGGGTTCTCAAAATCGCAGCCTGAGAGCGAAATTCTGACCTCACTGGCTTTTATTTGTTTATTTTCTTGACATCATTGTTATCACATGAAAGCATTCGAACTCTTCCCAAAGGATATTTGTTTTCTATTTCTCTGCATATCCTAATGCCTCCAGAAACCTAAAAAAACTTTTTTATTATTTGCAAAACTAGAAATTTTTTGCATATTTTCATAGAGTCGAGTACCTTTAAGAAAGTTTGAACTGGAAAACTGAAAAATTAGACACCTTCCTTACTTCGTTGAAACAGAGAACAGTAATTCCGATGAGAAGTTCAGGGTTGGTTTAAAGTGCTGATCATTATTTCCGCTTGGTAAAAGTGATGTAACGGTGTTTATTTGGGTATTTTGTAATTGATGATTAGTGTGGCGTTAAAAGTGCAGTTAGTCATGCCCCAAGAATTCACATGGCCCCGGGTGGATCACTTTTTTGACTCGCACTACTACTGTATGTCCTTTATTTCACTTAATCTTCTCTACCGTAGTAAACAAACACACATCCGCATTCGGAAAATGTGACTTCACAATTAACAAAAAAGATCCGGTTTTTTTCCAATTAAAATATCCAGACATAAACGTATTTCACTTGAAGATCCATCACTGAAAAAAAACACCATTCGGACGTTTTTGAGAGGATAAGCAGAAATCCAGGGGGTAGCGTTTGTTCAAATATTTTCCCGATTTAACATGATGGAATCAATACAGGAACCTTTCATCTCAAATATTCGCGGGTAATGGGAACGGCTCGCGACCTGTCCTCCAATGACGTCATACTAGGTGGTCGATATGGCGCTTCAATCCTCAATAATCCATTTCCCACTAGCTTTCCCTGTAGCTGATCGGGATCGATGCCTTGGGGGATAATGATACTCCGCCGGAATTCCTGCTTAATCTCCCGCCCATCACCTCGCTCTTCATGGCGCGCGATGACCTCCAAGGTGTTATCACGCGTTTTGATGGTCAACTCATGCGGCTGGAATCCGCTGACGTCGAAACTGTACTGAGCTTTCTTCTGGCCGTTCTTCTCCTCGATTATCGCCGGACTGACCGCATCTAGCCCATTGAAGCCGAGACCGGCCGGAAATGGGCCACCTTGCATCATCCGGCGCATTTCATCGTCCATTTTGACAATTGACTGGTCCATGTTGCGGAGAAAGTGACCAAAGTGCGTGCGGAATTGTTCGTGGAAGGGACTGTTGCCGTAATTGTTGAGCCACCTATCCATGTCCCTCCAGGGAGCTATGTTGGGATAATCCGAGTGATCACGTGGGAGAAGGGGAAGAAGCGCCATGATGGTTTGTAATCCGAAAAAAAATAAAATGCCGAGATAGATTCCGATGCGTGGGGTGTTTTATACGGACTTCCGGATTGAATGATGAAGAATTATTCACGGTTTACTCACGAGAACCCGTCCACTTTGGCTGACTGTTTACACACCCACGCACTTGTTCTTGACATTTAATTTAACTCAGGCTGCCGCAAACGTCGAATATTCTTCATGTCCATCAAAAAACACACATTCGATGAAGACACGATGAGAGAAGTGAATGAGTGGTGCGCTGACTGTGTGTGGCGCGCTTATAAAGGACCCTTTCCGAATTAGTGCTGGAACTGACAGATTTTCGTACGGGGTGTAGACCTTTGGTTCGCTCGAAGCACATTAGAGGGGGAAGGCAAGGATAGGGCAGTGGTGGCTTAGACGAAGGTTCCATTCGGTTGAAGTCCGCTCCGCTTGCAGAAGCAAAGCGGGTAGCGTTACCGTTTTGCTCCGCTTTGCTCAGCGAAGGTCCGCTGTTCAATCCACCATCAGTTAGGGGTAGAAGGTGCCCTTGTTGGCGAAGCGGTGTTTGCGGGGGTGTGGACATCTAGATCTGGGGGTGCAGCGTGCTTGTCACCCACCCCCTTTTTCACGAGTTCCATCACTGAACGTGATGGGAAGGATGAAAGTGCTGTCAGTGCGCTTTTGTCATGTGAAACGAAACGTCCGGAAGCTTGAGTAAGAAAACCTGTTCACTTTATCGGCACATCCATTTTCGGACCGATGAGAGAAAGGCGATTTAAAATGGATCAATGAAAATCGATTGAGTTGGTGAAATTTTGGTGAACTTCTTTTGTTCGCGACATGAACTTGCCTTGCGAACAGACCTGGGGATGAAATGTGAGATGCAGCGGTGGTGTTGATTTTCAACTGAGCGATACAGACAGACACTTGTTGAGCATTTTTCGTGAATTAAAACGAACTCCATGTGGGATTTGATTACATGCTTCAAGTTTGAAGTTGCATTATTTTTTGACGTTCGAAGTGTGTTGGTCGGCTGAGTGGTATCATTTAGCTAATCTTTGACCGGCTGCGTTAATCATGGAGTTTAGGTTATGTTGATGAAGATTTACATCTTAAGAATCAAGTGTTGCATTTCGCTCTTCAATTCAATCATGCTTGCTGAATTTCTTCCTCAACCGACTCATCAGGCTGGACTTTTTCGCCGGCTTTTTAAGGTGGTTCATGGTGGTTGAGGTGCTGGATTCTTGTGTGTGCACAACGGATTCGCATTCGGTTATGATGGAATGATCTTCCTGACCAGCCTGAGCTTCCGTGGAGAACTAAAAAACAGGGTTGTGAAAAGAGAAAAAAAGACCGACAAGAAATTAAATAATATGGAGTGAAAAAATCGGCACTAGTTGAGAAGAGAAAAACGACGAATTTCGGAAAATCGATGAAATGTGGGAAAAACGTATTAAGAATACATAGAGGGAAAATTGTGGAAAAAATCGGAAAAATTGCCGCAGTCGGAAAAAATTTGCGTTTCAATATTGTACGTCAGTTAGATCAAAAAAATCTTTCCATAAAGAGCAGAACCCATCACGAAGACACAAAAGAAATAAAGACATTCATTTCGAAAATATTTCCAAAATAAAACGCGGATCACATTCTTTCCAGAGTTTCCAAACACCGACACTTTGCCAAGTGCCACCATTACCTGGTAGCTTTTTAGAAAAATTGCAAAAAGTTATCGATCACCGGGAAGTTTTAATGTGTTTTTTCGGAAGTTGTATTTAAATGCCGAATTAATATTTGTATGAATTTCTCCAATGAACGTTCAAGTACATTTCTAGTTTCGTCATAAATTTGAAATATGTCATAATTGTACCTCTGTAGTATCATTATCGTCCGAATGTTCTGCATCACTTTTATCACCGTGATTCAACTGAACCGGCTTCGATGACCTTTCTTCCTTGGAACCTGAACTTCTCACTCTGCTGGCTTCTAATAACATATCTCTCCCAGACTTCTTGGAAAGCGAGCTGGAACTTGGCTTGGCGTCAAAAGCTCTTTGAATGACATTCTTTGTGCCAACATGGAGCCTTGTGGGGAAGTTGATTGCACTTCTGCCGGATCTGATATTACATTCAGAAACGAGATTGCGGTAACATTCAAGCTTCAAGTCCAGCTGGCTTTTTTCTGCCTATGTACCAAGAAAAATATTGCTCTGCTATCGTTTGTATTGAATTGCGAATCCGTGATATCCGCCGACCTCATCTTCGTCAACTGCTTTCTCTAGTTGCCGCATCGCAATCCAAACATTTTGCACTTTTTCTGCAAACACAGCGCTTTTATGTATTTTCCAGACGGCGTTATTAATTTTAATATTTTCGATATTTCTCTCTTTATTTTACCGTCATGTTCTCGAAGTAATTCATCGAGCGCCGCTGAGTATTCCTGAAATAGTTTTTCAAGTCAGGGAAAGTACTTCCGGTCCGGATGATATTTGATTTGCGATTCTGAATTTTTTGCTGACAAGTTGAAATGAATCAATAAACCTGTCACCTGCTCACGGCGCACTTCCGTCGATAATCTCTCATCTTGCCCTTGAATTTGCATTTTTGGTGGCGATGAAGCGTGAAGCTGAGTTGGAAGGAATGAAAGAAGCCGATTCTTGTATAGAACGAGTCAGAATTGAACGGCTTTTAAGTAAATAATAAGGACAATCCAGGATTCTGCTGACTTGCAATTCCCGACTGGTTCTCCTCGCTGACAATCAATATCCGATATTCTCTACTACGTAAAATCGCGACAACGAATTCGAATCACCATTCGAAATAAAGTGTCTAATCGAAAATGCCATAGAAATTATTTAAATATTCAGATGAAATTCTAAAAATAATCATTAATAATTTCCGACAGTTTTACTAATAATTCAAGTTTTAGCTTTTTGTTTTTCTGTTAACTTGTTCTGTTGTAAATCATTCTTACACCGCAAAAGTCACAACAAAGCAAACTTCATCACCCGGCAACAATTTGTTTGAAACAGAGGCGGCTATTCCAGCCACTGCGGTTGAGAAACCGGCTCGCCTTTTATTAAAAATCAAAGTGTCCAAGTGAATTGGAGGAATACTGAAATACACGGAATAATTCCAGATAGGAAAAAGTACAAAAAAAAAATTAATATAGAAAAGGCTGCGCACTAACAGAAAGATCTCTTCTGTTCACTAGAGCACAAAAATAATTTAGTGTAAAAACAATCCAGTTTCAAAAGATGCGCTACTAAAAAAATTGCGCTAGTATACGTATTTAAATTTAAAACAACAAAAACAAACAAAAACAACTTGCGGTTCCGCTGTAGTTCTACATTTTCATCCTTCCATAGAATGACGTGGATTGACCTTGCTGATCCGGATGGGTCCGTACGCCATCTCTTGCTTAACATTAATCCGCCCTTCCGCCGCTTTTTCTACAAGGAAATAAGAAAATGTGAAAATTCCATCACACAAAAACAAATTTCAAACAAAAATCTGATAATAGTTTCCGAAAATCCGAATGTGGAATGGGACTTCCGGTGCAAACTTGGACTTACTTAGAATGAAGTGAAAGCATCTCGAAACCTTCTTCCTGTTGTTGCTATCCATTAAGTCGTCGAAGAAGACCAGATTGTTCAACGCTTTCTTCTGATAACGTCTTGAAAAAAACATCAAAATTAAAACCGAATTATTCGTGTTCCATTCGTTTTCTGCTTACCGCTCCAGGAATGCGCCACACATATTATATCGCTGCAATTCTTGATCTTTGGTCAGTTCTTTGCAGACACGTTTCGCCGGTGGTAAAAACGTGTCAGTGTCCCTTTCTAAAAAAATAAAGATTAAATATCGAAGCACCGGTGAGATTTTCTGAATTCCCGAACTGGGAAAACATTTCGAAAATAATGGGTTATCTAGATTGGTATTTTTTCGCAAAAAGAAACAAAATTAGAATCCAATTTATGCAGTACTGTAAATAAACAACATTCTCGAAATGCAGAAAAGATTAAATTTTTTTTTTAATCGTCAGTCGGAAGACAAAATCCCCAAGTGAAGACATTTTTTAATACCGAAAATTAAATAAGAAATGCACTTGTTGAGGATGATGTACCTTCAATTCGCGAAGGGACTTGTTGAATCGATATTTCCGGTTCAGGGACGTGCTGGACCTCGAACGGCGTTGCGAAGCCAGTGGAATTGATCAAACTTTGTTCGTGACCAGAACGAACTCCAGCAGATCTCGGTTCATCACGACCTAAAAAAGAAGCGCTGTTTTAAAACGGTATTTCATACAGAAACCTGTGAGGACCTACGAGGTACAACAGCGACCTGGGTACCACACCAGCTAAACGGGTCTTCTTCATCTATATCAACCCAACGATTCAGCGCAACGTAGCAGTCGCGCATATTTTCCATCATAAAATCCGTCATCTTCTGACCTCCGATGTACGTTCCTAAACGAACAAACAAGATACCGGAAATGAAAGTTTTAGGTTCGAATGAAACTCACCTGTTGTCCAAGCTGTCTTTTCCTCCTTTCTTTGTTTAAGCAGTTCGTAGTTGACGAGATTATCATTCTATAAACAAACATAAAAGTTTCTGATTCTAGGAAAACGTTGACAGTTTATACCGGATCTCGAGTTGCAAGATGCAAGTTCGCCAAATTGGCTTTCATGGTATCTACTGGAATCTGATTGACAAGATCCATTTTCACTTTCTTGTGTCGAATTTTTCGTTTCAGCTCAGTTCGCCGACCGGACATGACGGATGAAGCACGAGATGGTAGTTGTGGAAGCGGTTGCGGCGAAGGGATTTCCGGCGACTCATCGAAGTTCTAAACCAAACATGACGACAATGATTTCAATGAACTTCAGAGAATTCGGAACTTTACCAATCGCTGCGGCTGAATTGGGAATCCCAGCGGCATCGTAGTATCAATGCCAAGTTCCGGTCCTTGAGCAGTTGCATCGCGAAGAAGGTCGGCGCTTTCTCTGAGTTGTTCTTGGACCAAGGCGAACGCAGCAGCATCGTCATGGATGAAATCCGCCACCATAACATCTGATTTCTACAAATAAAAAGGACCGAAAATGAAAACCAGAATCTAAAGTGCGAATTAGGTCGGGAGCCCACCGGAGGTCCTCGAGTGATGACGGTTTCTCCTTGAAGAGTTATTAGACCTGGCTCCGCCATGTTCTCTCGCATTGCCTGAAATTATCAAATTTTGTCCGACATCCTTGCTACAAGCTTGAATCCAAGTTCTACCTCATAGTCAATTTCCGGAAGAGTTTCATCAAGAAGTCCGAAGTCGATGTCGAGGAGCGCTTGGTTGAAATAAAAATGAGGAACTTCCAAAGTGATTTGCCTGGCGATCTTTTCAGCTCTAAATCAAATTCCTGAAACTGTTTCAAGGATCATCCAGATAAGGCTTGACTTACGGAACATCCTTCATGTTGATTTCACCTTGTTGGAAGCGACCTCGGAAGAAAACCCGCTTCTTGAGGTCATCCGCATCTTCTACAGAAAACATAACGGTTTCAATGAATTTCCAGCTATTTCTCGAATCGACTCTGCGGTTCGAATCTGTTCACGCGGAAACGAAGAACCCTTACTGAGAAGATATGATGTCTTTCGAAGGCAAATAATGGAAGCCCCAAGAACCAACGACGCTCGAACTGGCAGTGCGAACTTCTGGATGTGCTCGGCAAGTTCCTCACTATGAAAAAAGGTTGTTCGCCATGAGAATCAGGTGAGATTTGAACTCAAAAAATTCAAGATGAAGTTTCCACGAAAATGAGAAAAAGGTCGTCAGAGTTTCTCGTCTTGCACTCACCACACGATGATAAGATTTGCTTCCAGCACCTTCTTCTTCGTGATCTTTCTCGATTTGAAATGCCCAGCAATCCTGCAACAACGAAGATGACCTATCTGTCAAAACGGCCATTTTTCGAAAATCAGCACTCTGGCGTTCTCACCAGATCAGTCCCAACGGACCCGTTTTGGTCAACAGCTGCTGGTTGAAAAACATCTTCGTCGGATAATTCTGCGGTTAGAATCAAATCCAAATCCCATAAATGCGAGAAATATTCGGGGTTAATCCAGGGGAAAGCAACGGCGGACTTGAAAAGCAGAGAAGAGCTCACGAGATTCGGTTGAACTGGTGAAACGACGCAATGTGCGTCCTTCGGGCCGGGGTCATCGCCATCATGGAGTGTGGGTCAGGTGAGTCACTTTTCTTTCCCCCTGAGGAACAAGGGGGTTGACCATGCTGTGATCTGTTTAGATTGACATGAGGGGTCCAACTTCGGAAATCTCGGACTAGTTAACCGCGAATAAGTTTTCAGTTTTGTTGTTTATTATTAACTAAAAGAGAAAACCACAAACATCACGGCGCTTAATCAGGGAGGAATGTCAGCGGCGCAACTCGAGTTAAAAAAAAGAGAAGAAACACTTTGTCACATCATATCGAAATGTTCAACAAAGTGATGATAAAAACTCAAATTTTTCAGTTCGTTCAAAGAGAAACAAAAATGCCTGACATATATTCCAAACGGGTGGGGTTAAAACAAAAATGATCATGATACCACGGGGGCGATAATAAGAATTAAAAACGAGAAACATGAAACGATATTTCTGGCACATGGGTTCGAAGTTGAAAATTGATAAAATCTTAACGATGATGGTAATATCCAAAGAAGAAGAAGATGATGATGGCAGAAGATTCCGTCGATTTGGTACACATTTATTGGTGGGTGTGAAACAGACTTGCTGGTTGAGAAGGTCGAAATATATTGGCTCGTTGAAAAAGCTGGAGATGTTGTTCATCCGGAAGGATTTTTATTCAGGCATAATATTCCTTTCCAGAATTCGTAGGTGCTCTCATATATCCACCTGGTCTTTTTGTCGGCTCATCCAGCGCATAGCTACCCTCATCCTTCTTCCGCATCCGGTAGACCAAATACATGACGAGAAGAATTGCGCAGAGAAGCCCAATCACGGCGCCACCAATCACAGCTGAAAGAAAATATCAAGAATTGGATTCCCTGTTGATCCGATCCAAATCTTGAATGAGAACACTAACTTTCACTCAAAAGAAAACAATCAAGTGGCGCAGAAACCGAACAAGAAATTTCGAAAAAATTTAAATAGGAAAGTTTTAAGGTGAGGTTGCAAAATGCCAGAGCTGATTTATTAAAAACCGTAAAAACATTGCAACAGAAGAGCCAACTGTCAAATAACTACCGGAAAAATAAAAAAGAAGCCAAAGAAAACGAAAAAAAAATGCGATTGGGCTATAAAATATGTGAACTATCAAATCTGCAATTTGTTGAGAGAATAATAACTCTGCTAGTTACTGAAAACAACTACACATATTTCTGAAATACTCTGGAAGGAAAAAAAGAGATATTCCATGACATATCTGTCGAAGGAGCGTTCAGTAAATGCTAAGAAACACTAAAGAATCCAACGAAACCTTCGAAACGAAAAACTGGTACTTCACAATCAAAATATCAGAAATAAATATAATTCAGCAATTAAAAACTTAAAAGACACTGTTTTGATATTTCCCTCGCCGGAGTAAGGGAAACATACCGGCAAGCATGGCAGGTTGAGCAAGCAGATTTTGTGCCGAATGTGACTTTCTTTCCACAATCGCAGGTTCATCTGTTGGCGTTATCATTGCAAGGTCAGGATCAATTTCCGACTCTTCATCCGTCCCATCAGCTGGCTTATCCCTGCCATCGATGGTGTTTGTTTCACCTTGAATCACCTGAGAACAAAATGCGCGTCAGAATTGAAGAACTCAACTGAATTATACAAACATCTTCAAAAGATCCCGAAAGCAACATGCAAAGCAACTTAAAAGCAAAGGCTGTCACCAGAAGATAAAAAACGAAAAACCCCCACCGGGACATAAACAGATAGTAAAAAGAGCAGCAGAACGCAAAACGCAAAGCGCAACAAAAACAAACGCACGGGATCCATGGGCTTAGTAGCGATAACAGTCGGCTCAGTAATAACCTTTGGCGTTTCCTTCTTGTTGAGATTGTCCACTAATGGATCCACCGTATCTGAAGAAACAACAAAAAACAACTTTGATTAATTCCGAATAACAAAATAATGCAGTGAATCTTTTTGCTTTCCATTTTTCAACCTAACAGCAACGGCCAATTTTTTCACATTTTGACTCGAAACCGATCAGAGCGCGGCTTAGATACAAATTCAAATTTGAAACAATCAGAAAACTTTACCAAAAAAAACCCAGAAACGAAGCAAATTTTATCGATTTATCCATTATACTCTGTTTTACTGAACTGAATTTCCATAACCCAAAAAGCGAGGAAATTTACTGAAATTACCTTTCAATTTAAATTAAATTACCTTACCAATTTCTAATGTAAGAAAAAAAGGTCACCAACTTTCAGAATCCACATCGCATCCCAAACGCAACTTACATCGCAATTGACCGCCATTAAACGGCACGACAGGTGGCGCAGTTCCAGATCCTTCAAAATCCGGCTCTTTATCCTCATCTTCCCCATTCTCCGTATCAGGTGGAGCTCTTGGGTCAATCGTTGTCGGAGCGTACCCGGAACCCTCAAAATCATCCCCATACGAAGGCCTCCGATTAGTAGAATCTCCTCCCGTCAAAGTGAAGCTGGTCAGACCGCTACCCTGTAAAAGAAGAAAGAAAAGCAAATTAGCCATCGATCGGAGAGAAATATTATCGGAAGGCAATAATGAGGATCATCAAGTATAATCACATAGTGTCAACACTAGAAAGAGACGATATGGAAACCAGCCAAGATGTGAACATGAAATTCAATCTCATATGAAAGAGGAAGGGACAAACGGTAACCATCTGCCGAACTAGGGACACCCCATTACCAGACGACCAGAAAAGGACGGGAAAATCTCCCCGACAAGCAGCACATATGAAAAATGGTAACCCAAAACCTGGCTTGATAGCCATCGGAGTAGAACGCGGACAACCATGTCAAAGATCGCTGAATCCACCATCAATTATGGAGAGGAGAAGGAAGGAAGGACAAAACGGGGAAGAAAGAACAAAACAACTGGAAAACTAAATCACTTTCCATGAAATCAACGAAGAAAATTCAGACAAGGTAATATTTTTGTGTTTTGAAATTGTAATATTTATTCTCATCTCGGAAATTTTTTTAATAACCTGAATGCTTAAATAAGAC
Organism: Isohypsibius dastychi; assembly: GCA_034696485.1. Lineage (NCBI taxonomy): Eukaryota > Metazoa > Tardigrada > Eutardigrada > Parachela > Isohypsibiidae > Isohypsibius > Isohypsibius dastychi. The sequence goes on from JAQIWT010000335.1 coordinate 11,295, forward strand.
ATCTGACAACAAGCCAAATTTTTCCATTTTGAAAAGAATTTTTTCTGAATTTTCCACTTAGATTACAACAACAATTATCAAAAATCCAACAGAAAAAAAAATAAACTTTCCCGTTCAACTCATCCACTTGCCCTCCAAAAAAATACCGAAAGGTTTTCATAAAATAATTAGTTTCACTGAGTCTCACAATTTAATTCATCTGTCCATTATTTCAAAATTATCAATTTCTGTGCGTATTAAATTCAATTAATTCTCTTCGGTGTGATTTATTTTCTAAAAAGCTGAAACGTTTTGGAGAAGTTATAAGAATTAGGTTATAAAGTTAAAGTTATATGAATGCCAGGCAGGTTAAGCAGCATTAAAATCAAAATAAGAAGCGAGCAGCAGATGCGCCACAAAGATCAGCCGGCATTCTTGCCCACTTCCGGTTTCCCATCATCATGAATCGAATACTATACCTCCGTGACTGTCGCGTCATCATCATCAATCGGCAAGGATGACTGGTCCACACTTTTTCTTGATGAGCTCAGCCAGCCACTCGTAGAGCTGCCGGTAATTGGTGTCACCGTCGTTGACATCGGAAAAGAGGAGGAAGATGAGCGGAAAGGAGATTTGCTCGTTGAGGTTATCACAATTATATCATCGCTCATCGGCGGTGTTTTTTGTGTTGAAGTCGAAGTTGAAATCAATCTCACATCCAATGGCACTGTTGTATTATTATTATTTTCCAACAAATCATCCGATGTATCGGTGTAGTCCTCCTCATCACCCTCGTAATCATCCTCGGGAGATGTGGAAGCATAATAATCTGCCGAAGAAGGTGAGGAAGCAGCTGAAGGTGGAGAGCGCTGAAAAGCAGAGCAAGCATGTTTTGTTAGAAGCGCAAATAAAATATGTCAGCCCAGGATGCAAAATTAGGAATGCAAATAGAAAATAACAAGCAGAGCAGAGAAAAGGAAACAGCGCAAAGAAAAATGCCGGAAACCTTGATGGGAAAGGTTCCGAAATCCGTGAGCCAAGAAATATATTTCCGGAGGAATCTATTTCATGCATTTTTAATCGTCTTAATCTAAGGAGCATAATATGGAAAATTGGAATATTTTCCCGAAAAATATTTCCGTAAATTGTTTTTTGATTGCCAAAACCAGAACTTCGATTTATCTTTTGGAGAAATGTAATCAATACAAGATCCATAATGTCCAAAAGCAATCGAAAGGCCCTTGAATAAATTCACAAATCGGAAACTATCACGCACCACTTGAAGGACAGCGAGCTTGAGCGCGCTTCACCTTCCATTTGACAACGCTTCTTTTAGAAGAACAACAGGAAGTCGTGACTATAGACTGCACTTAAAAAATCAATATTCTGTATCAAGAAAAAAGATACTTCGTTTTTTATACTCAGCTGACAAATTTGCACAACAGGCTACACGCCCAGCTCGCTAACAGGGTATCACGCCTTCAAAGAGGTCGCAGAACTCCGAGGAAGAAATCAGAGGGGGATAGGAAGAGATGCTGAGTACAAAATAACAACACAAAAACCAGTAGTGCAAAAACTTCGGCGCAGCCTATTATGCATGAGTCTAGGGATCCCGAAAACTAAAATTAGTGACTAATTTGGCACTAACCATGATTAACTATCACTAAACCAAAGATTTTGGTGAAGTGAAAAAAAGTCACTTGGACAATTAGTGACACTTTTTCTTGGTCACCATAGTTAATTAATCACTAATTTGTGGTTAAGTGAGTTTTAGTGATGGAAAAAGCAAGTGACTAAAACTTTTGGTGAAGTCGAAATTAGTCACTACGCTGGCGAGTCTAGTGATTTTTTAGTCTGGTGAAGTCTGGTGAAGTTTCGGGACCCTATGCATGACTTCCGGTTGCCGACAACCATCCTCGCGTTTCTCGAACCATTCATTTTTCCCTCATCAAAAAACCCACAACAAACACGAGTTCCTCTTCGATTTTGAAACAAATTGTGAATTCCATTAAATCATACTGAAATAAAAACTCTGAATTTGTCGAAATCATTTAGAGTAATTTATTCTCAAATCTTCAAACTGATGTTCCTTCGACCTTGACCAGTAAAATTGCACGAAATACCGTTATAATAATACACCAAGTCTGTCCATCAGACAATGTTTACAATTTCTCAAAAAGATGAAAGTGTCCGCATATATTTCGTGACTTAACGGAAAGTTTGGCAGACATAACAACACAGAAGCTGCAAAACAAACAGTGCAAAACTTCCACGATACGGCAATTCAAATAATGATCAAAATTCATCTTGTTTGAATAAATGGATATTTTTCCAACACGATGAATACAATCCGCATCAGCTTCATATTTCGTCACAGTGGGATCGGTAACTTCACTTTAGCTCATTTTTCACAAATTTCAGACAGCCCCACCAGCTGTCCAATCCACCCCGAATCAAATTCGACCAACAACATTCCTCATCAATCACCTTTCAAATTAAAAAATCTCACATCAAGGACGTTAAAGCCGCCGCTAAAAAATGCCAAAACACAAATTTCATTTAAGATAACTTCTGCAGAAAATCAAGGTAGAATTATAAGTTCGGTCTGGTGTATTTATTAATTAACTGTTAATTAGTGTTTTTTTGCAATCGCGGATTTTCGACAAAATGCATTTCTTAATTCAATGGTTCACGAGCTCATCCCATCGACCTCCTTTCCAGAACCTCTACTCTTCAAAACAATCATCCAGCAGATAACAAGCTTACACGAAAGTCACAAAGACGGATTTTCCTTCATCTTCAAAATGTGAATAGCTCGAAAATAGTGTTCGACCAGCAGCGCAAGTGGATAAGCATACCAATTATATCGGCTGCAAACATCAACGGAACGGACGAGAAGGAAGGAGGCTCGGCTTTCCGAAAATGAATTCCAGATGAGGAGAAGAAGAAGCTCTGGTGGGAGAACAGGTGTAGACAACGCTAATCAAGCGCAAATAGATCCTCGCAGTAAATATAATGGATGAAACACCGTAGAAAGCTATGCGGAACAAAAGCCATCGGAATGTTTGTTCGGGATAGACTCGCCCTTGTTCACCGGCGTTTTCAAGTACCCCCGCCGATGGATGGACAAGCTTTCTTATAACGACGAGACCTCCCCGACTTGCCACTTGTACGTACGCTTTAAAGGAAGCCGGAAAACAACCTGGCAAATTTCTCGAGAAAGCAGCACGTTTGCGGCGGAGATTTCAGGTTCGAGTCAAGTGCTTCTAGAGAATTGTGCACATGACATATTCTGGAGAGTAAAGGAGGGAAAAGGGCAAGAGAATTTCAATTAGCGTTGAATAAACTAGAGCGATCGCTGACCCAACCGAGGAAACATAATCGCCTCCCAGCGCTTCATGAATATTCCACATCCGATTAGATTGAAAAAACAAACTCATCGAGTTCGCCTTTTTTCTATCCTTATCGACAATTCTTTTGAAGCAGTTTATCAAATCAAACCGACTCTCTTCGTTATCAAATATTCCACTATCTTGTTATGAAATCTCGCATCAGAAAAAAATCGCATTTCTAATAACGCGATATCATATTTAATCACAGTACGTGATTCAAAAGAAATCAGCGAGATTTTCATATTCGATTTAGAAGACGTGGAGAAATTCATTCCTGACCGCATTTCCTTATCACTTTTCAGCTGATCCACTTGACCGCTCCACATATCACAGATTTCCAAATTCATTCAATAAATTTATTCATCCTCTCCATCAACAATGAAAAATTTGCTTTTGACGCCATCATGTCCAGCTCGGTCCATTCTGATGGCTATCGATCGGATGCCCTATTCCAAATCTCCTTTCTCTAAATAACCTGCTGGCAGCAATTGTCAGGAAAACATGCAAAATGGGGTCAAACTCCAGCTCAATTATAGGAAGGCAAATATTCACCGTTTAGAAGCCTCTCTTTTTTCAACTGGAATATTTCAGCTGGACAATTGTTTGCCGCTATCAGAATCGAATTCCCTCACGTCAGAATGCGACCCAATTTCAAAAGAGGATTAAACAACTGATAAAACGCTAAGCTGTCCTTGGACCGATTACGCCTTCAAATTTCAAATCAACTAAACCCAGCTAGTAATTCAAAATGACGAAAATATGACAGAATAAATTGACACCGCTGTTTATGGATAAGAAGTGAATAATTCCGAAAATAAGGTTCTTTCTACGGGAAACCCCATTCGCCTCACACATTTCCTTTCTTCTGTCCATCAAGAGCCTCAAGTGGAACAACTGGTCTCAGCGATCAAGTCAAGCAGGTGAATTAAATGAATAGATGTACGCGCAAATCTAATAGAAACGAGATGGAATATAGAGATGCGCTTTCATCCAAAAATGAAATACAACTCAAGCCGGAATTTTACAATTGCAAATCGGCCATCGTCCAACAAAGCCCAGAAGCTGACCGCTACCCCGGCGGGCGGAAATGCATGACTGCACTACCTCATATTTCATTTTGTCAAGGCGGAAAGAAAGGAGCGTCTCGGATGACCACAAAACATCACACAAAAAATAAAGAATTGGCTTAACACTCAAAACTTTAACAAAAAAAATATCGAAACAACTCCAATAAAATAACTCGTATTTTAATAAAACAAAAAAATCCAGAAAAGGTAAGGACAAACGAAGAGCTTCCAGGCCCCCGAATAAAAAATAACTCAATATAAATATTTTTAAAATCAACCAAAACAAATCATTTTTACTGAAGATTTCAGTCCGGAAAGCAAAATTGGAAAGTGTAAACTTGGATCGATTTTGGACGTTGAATTTGGAAAACAGGGACAAACGCGTCCCCGGCACAAATGTGCTCCAGTCTCGCGTACTCGCAGCGATCCACTTTCGCCGGCGACTGGAAAATTAGCCCCACTTGAAATCAATATAATCTTGTACATTTTCTCTTCTTGTGCTCTCTCGTCTCGTCACACTGACTGATTTGATATGTTTTTCTGCTCTTCTTTTTCTCGAGACGATGGTCATATTGACTAAGCTCTGATTTCTTTTTTCAAGATCGCCGCCCGCAAGACTCCACTTCACAGATGAACATAGCCCTCTTTAAAAAAAGAACTTTTTCGGAAAAAAATCGGACGTGATCGAGGAGCGCCGATAGCTTGTGATTAATCGATATCCGATGATATAAGTACATTGAAAAACGAAAGCCGCCATAGATAAAATAAGCGCAATGATAACTGGATTAGAAAAAACCTGATACTCGAAATTCCGGTTCATCGCGATGGAAGATAAAGAAAAGACAGATTTCAAATTTCCAAAAACAAGAAAATCCATCAGATTAATTTCGAAGTTCATTTTTATTTCACAGATGATTAAAAACGACCCAAAGCGACGGTCGAAATTTGAATGGAATCTCATGATGAATTCTTTCCCAGAACATCTCTACCAAAGTAGACATTAATTACTCTCCCAACATCATTTACATTCCGCCAGCCAAAAGACCGAAAATCCTCAATGGCATTATTTGTAGGTGGCGCCGTCATAAAACATTAACAACGAGCGCAATGTCAACCGACAAAAGTCCGAAAGTTGCTCCGAAAAAGCCCATCAATCAAAATGGGTTCACAAGTCAGGCCTCAACAAAACATGGGCAGGAAGCGTCACTTTTCGTTTGGGTAGAGCTCAAAATCTCCCCAAATTATCAAGTGCGACAAATGTGTTTTGCTCGGTCCAGTAATTCATGTAAAATAAATTAGAAAGCGACGAAAGTTGCATTTTGAATTAACAACCAGAAGCAGCACGGATTTCGTGGAGGTCAAGCGAATAGCCGAGCTGGCACAAACATTTAGCTGAGGGAAGAAGAAGAAGAAGAGAGCTTCAAAAATCGATGCACGCTCTCGTCGATTTCGATTTCCAGAGATGAAAATAAGAGCATGCCAAGATCTCCTCCGAATCCAGGCCACCACGCGCAACAGAAAAAAATATCGTAAACCCTCTCACCAAGTGGCCAATCCCAACGGAAGTGGAAAAACGACTGCAATTGAAGCCTGCGAAAAAAAAGAATCCACTACAAGCTAATGAATGCCGCCGTAATTCAGCCTTCCATTATCAGAAAAAACGGGGAGAATCAGCTCATCGTTTTTCTTTGATTAGCATAGCGCCCAAACTGACCATTGTCCGTAGAGGAGAAAGAAGCTGTCTGCCAACCATCCCAACATTCCAGACCCGACAGAGTGGTCAAGTAGAGAAAATGATGATGATCGGGGAATATGAGAGAAGAGAAGAGAAGGAGGATATTTTTGGCTAGAAAGAGAGAATGCTGGTCGTTTCTCTTCTTCTTACCTTGCTCGGCTTGCGATTTAGTCCATCTGCTGCTTGTGTTATTCCACAAAGATATGTCGATATCAATAAAATGTAAAATAAAAGACCGTCACATAGCGGGTTCATATTCATTTCCGGTTGAATTTTCGTGACAGTCAGCAGAAGATGTAGGTCGTTCCCCCGGAATGAACACTCGGCTCTCAACTCATTTTCGTCAATTGTGGAAGAAAAGACGATGCCAGATTAGAGGATGATGAGATGACTGGTGGTGGGAAATAAAAAATAGGTCCAAAAAAGCGATTAATCATTGATGGCTTTCCTTTTTGCAGAGAATGAAGCAGCAACTGCCACTTTACAGACAACTCCTCTCTCCTCCACGCTTTTCATCCAATATTTTGGTCAATAATATCGCGCGGGGATTCCAGCTAAAGATGTGATTGCCAACTGTCGATGTCGAGACTCATCTCATCTCGTCTCGTTTTGAAAGAGATGCAAGTGAGGGGGGAGGATGAATCATTTTCAGGCGCGGGGTGGAGCCACTCTTATGTTTACAGTCCGGCTTAGCCAATCACAATTTACCGCATAATAAAACTGTTATCTTTTTTCGTGCAGAATCGCAATTTTGAATTAATTTGGAACTCTAAAATCGTCATGGAAATATTTGGGATGAAATTCGATTTCATAGTGTGATTTCTATATCTTCTCCGCATCTGGGACGAGAAAAACTGCAAGCTGGAAATCGGAGTGAGTGGCGAAGACGAGATGGAAAAAACGTCAACAAACAAAAACTGATGTGACTAATTGCGCTTCTACGACGAGATACTGCAACGTTGCTATCCTAGGTATGAAAGAATGCTGTTGAATTTGAATTTGATTTCGGTACGGCTGATTACTCGGATGGAGAACTTGCAACTGAGAACGTCGTGGGAGAGATGCACTTTTGAAAACTGAACCGGAATTTCAAGGATTTCACCTCGGAAATCCTGATTCCTTCGTCACAAAAATTCATGAATAACATCAGCGACGTTATGGATGTTTCGAAAGAGCCGCTACGGTTCTTATCAGGAATTGTGGAGGTTAGTTTTGATTGACTCGCTCCGGGATCATTTGTCAGAGCAGTGTTTCGTGGAATAATAAACAGCAACAAGACCTGGAAACTGTCCACATTCCCAATTTTTTTCGCGTTCTTCGTAGGGTTTTTACGGGCAACCATGGAGTGGAAAACAGCGAGTCGAGTTATTCCGGCGGATGTGTGGTTTTGGGTTGAGTTCTTACATGTAAGAAAAAACTCACTTCCGGTGAAGGTTTCCATTAGGTTTTTCTCCACTCATTATCGAATGTTGATTTCTTTTCAGGTATGCTCCGAAAGATGACTTGAAACATCGAGCGGATTGGAGGGAACCATACAGCTTGGACGAACTCTCGCGACTGCATGATCTTATTCACGAAGCATCCGCCAACAATATTCAGTTCTTTTACGCAGTTTCTCCCGGACTTGACATGATTTATTCAAGCTCCATTGAACGACGTCTTCTCTTTTCAAAATACAAACAAGTGGCCGATTTGGGATGTCGGAATTTTGCGATTTTATTCGACGATATTGAGCCACAACTTTCTTCACTGGATAAAGACCACTATTCCTCATTCGCAGAAGCCCACATTTCCGTTGCGCATTTTATTTTCGAAAACCTTGGAGACTGCCGTTTTTTATTTTGTCCGACGGAATATTGTGGTTCCCGCGCAATCCCTTCCGTTCAAGATTCGGAATATTTATCGACGATCGGATTGCACTTGGATTCGCGTATTGATTTCATGTGGACTGGTCCTCAGGTTATCTCACGCGATATCGATGTGAGTTCTTTAATTGAATTGAGGTCGGTAATTCGCCGGAAACCGGTTATTTGGGATAACCTCCATGCCAATGATTATGATCAGCGGCGAATCTTTCTCGGGCCTTATAATCGCTCGCCGGATATTCTGCCGCACATTGGCGGTGTTTTCACAAACCCCAACTGCGAGCTGGAGGCCAACTTTATCGCATTTGACACGCTGGGCTCCTTCCTGAAAATTGGAATGTCCCATGTCTCTGGAGAGTCATTTCATGCTGGGAGACCCTATTGCCCGCGACTCGCTCTCGATGACTCGATTTGTAAATGGGTTGGGGAATTCAGCGTGATGCGGAGTGAAGATGAAGAAAGGCCAATGAGGATGTCGCAAAAAGCGTCGGATGGATTAATTAACACTTATTCATCTACTTCGCCGCGCGTTTCCTTCACCAGGTTTTTTTAACTTTTTTTTTACAGTTGGAAAATGATTAATGCTTTGCTTTTTTTTCAACTTCCGCTCCAGCGATTCCAATTTCGATCGCGGCAATTCGACCCACGCTCCGGATGTCGACGTGATGGATTTCGCTGCACATTCGTCTTTGACCCCGATCGATAGTCCGGTATTTCCTCGTCGCAAAACGGAAATTGACGGAGAGTTTGGAGATTCTTTTTTGCAGAGGGAAAATGTTCGTGATTTTATCAAAATCGGAAGTATCGTTCTCAACTTTGTTGATTTTGTAGGAAATCGATCCAGCGACCTTTACCACTTCCGGTTTGTATCGAGCAAACGAAGGTAGAACCTCCAACATATAATATTTTCTCTCAAAATATGGGATTGTTTTCTGTTTGGTAGAGGTCACAGAATTCAATATTCGTTTGCTGGTTGACCTTTTCTATCTTCCATTTGAGCACGGTGCGACGGCTCAAGCGCTCCTCGATAACTTGAAGTGGCTTCGACAAAATGCATCAAGGTTGAAGCGCCATTCTCGAAATGGTGAATTTCAAACGAGTCTGGATATCGTCGAGTGGGAAGAGAAAGCCCGGCAGTTTGATAATCAATGTCACCAAATTAATGACATGTGCATCAAGTTGGCCAATCGCAGCCGTAATCGATTGCTGTTACATGAGCTTTTTCCCTATTTTTGGGACTTGAAAGGGATTATATCGCGACTTCGACCTGCTGTGAAATGGCTCGGTATGTCTGATTGAAAAACGACTTCCGGTTGGAAATTGAATCTTTAAATGCGTTATTCCATTTTCCAGAAAACTCGCAGAGTGGGTCTTATGTAAATCGAAGTTTGGAAGAGCCGTGGATCAGTCGGGGAAGCTTGTTTGCTGATTTGCAGGTTTGAAAATAAAGGAGTGGAATTTACTATTTAAACCAAAAATTTACGAAAAACGTTAAACACGGGTTATTGGTGTCACTTATGGTAGAACGAAAAAATCACACCAAGTAGTATTTATGTGATTTGAGGCTAGAATATCGTCTTGCGCATGTACTTTTTTTTTAAAAAAAATTTTGTCTGGCTGAGTATTATTGTTTTTATTTTTCTACAAGACATATTTCGTCAATGATGTAATTCTTTATTCTTAATTAATTCATCCAATTTTTGTCAGTGAAATGGTTATATTTCCAGATCGGCCAGCTCATCTTTTTCAAGAAAAAAATATCATATTATTAAGTAATTTTCTGCTTACTTCTTCGAGTAAAAAAAAATTATTATATATAATAAATTTATATCTTTTGATAAAACGGTTGAAATGTGGATTTTGTTCGCAGGATTTGCTTCCATCTGTTCCCGAAATCGTCGACGTTCACGGAGATGACTCGCCCAGCCTTTATATTGTTCGACCATATCTGCCGGAAGACAAGGAACTTATTTACTCTTTTTGTCGAGAAGTTTATAACTGCGATAAAATGTCTTCTTTCCCGGAAACGCCGAATATCTTCGGTGATCTTATCGTCGGATTTTTTCTTCGTTCATTCCCGGAACACACATGTGTCCTCGAAAATGGCAACAAGGAGATTTGCGGCTATTTCACCGGAACAAACCAGCCGACCAAATTCCATGAGGCGTTACAGTTTGATTGGAATAACGAAATGGCGAGACGATATTCGGATGAAAATGGAAAATCGGCAGCGATAAAAGATATTTTTGAAAGTAGATTGCGATCGTCGGATTTATCCATTCCGGAATTTGCGGGATTGATTCAAATGTCCTTGTTACCCTCAGTTTGCGATGCTGTCGCAAATCGGCTTTTGGAATGCGGTCTTTCGACATTGAAGCTCAAACCAGGATCGGAAATCGGCGCTTATGTTAATAGAGATAATTGGCAAATGTGGAATGTTTATCAGTCGCTGGGCTTTCAGGAACTGACGGAATTCACGAAAGAAAACTCGGTCATCATGATTCGACAAGTTGTCTGATTGATTTTTTTACCTTTTTCGCATGATTTTATTTTTTATTGTGAAAAAACCATGTATGGTCAGATTAAAATCAGACTGGAAGAAAAGGCGTTAAAACTTCTTTTATTCCGGACGGAAATGGCACAGTGACGCGAGCTCCCAGCGCTTTGAGACGATCGCAGCTCAACGCAGCATCTGAGAATATACCAACTTTTAATAACAATTTTGAGAAGCAAATTATCATTCTAGATGTAACTTTTTCAGCATGTCATCAACAAGCGGAAGAGAATATTGGTATATTTAGCAATGAGATATCTCACCTTTTGGTCTAGTGGCGCCACCACTGGGTTCATTTTCCGGGACGATATGTTCCGTCGATATTCCAAATATCTTTCCCATTTCGATGATCATATCGTATTTCGTCATGCATTCGTTTCCAGACCAGTGATAGATTCCGTTCGCCGCGGGACCCTAATCACAGAAAGGTCAACGTAAACTCATTAAATATTCGTCAAATTATAACAAAGATCACGAATCTACATAATTCCAGATATAAACTATGCCTTACAAATAACCAAAATAAAAACTTGTTGACAACTTTGGTAATGTAACAGAAAAATATTTCAATAACAATTTAAATAATATTCGCTGAAGAAACGATAATTCTTCCCCCATTTCACCTCAAAACTCACCTTGTCATCACATACCTTGTTTGCAATAAGTAATATCGCCAGCGCGATGTCTTTCGTATGAGTTGGATATCGCTGTTCATAATTAGACATGGGAATCTTTTGTTGGGGAGAAAACGTGAGGAGTTTTTCGAAAAGAATGGTTACGGCGCTTTCGGATAACTTCTCAACCGGTCCATATAATACGGGAACGCGAAGAATGACAGCATCTTCCAAATCAGACAATAACCAAAAACGTTGTTTCATTTTTAAAAAAACAGAACAGATTTTCAACTTATTACCTGGTTCTAAAGTTGATTTTTCTCCAGCCAATTTACTTTTCCCGTAAGCGTTCAGTGGATTCGGAACAGCATCTTCCCGATAAGGCGGATTTTTCCCGTCGAAAACATAATCGGTGCTAACATAAATGAAACGGGCAGAAGTTTGGACTGCAAAATAAAGATTAAAAATAAACCAAGATATCCAAAACACACATTCAGTCAAATATTAAATTCATAACGAATATTAGGTATTATTAAAACAGCGAAG
>JAQIWT010000336.1:0-23022 GCA_034696485.1 Isohypsibius dastychi
AACAGTATGCCCGTCCGCCCGAGCGTGACGGACATATCGGAAACCGTGCGTCGTACGCGCGTTTTTCCGTGCTTGTTTCCACTAGGATTACCAGAAACCATTGGCCAACGACATCATTGGATACAGAAAGAAGAACATCTTGCTCTTTTTCCCGTGCCAAAAGCTGATCCAGCTCTAGTGCAGTATGTTCGGACGAGTAACCTTCACAGAATGGTTTCAGTTGGCTTGTGTAACTCGAAGCTCTCTCCGCGAGCTGTATGCAAATCTCGACGAAGAAAAATTCAATTGCAATGACTAGCAGATCCGCGGTGAGTACCATGGCCCTTGGAATGATGAGCCATGTAGCTCTCGGAATAGTTCAACATCCAAGTTTCAGTTAGGTCAGAAGGCGTGCTTTGCAGCACAACACAGATGTAATAAACGTATTTTGTTTGTAACTGCTAACAAATACGTAAGAATCAGCATTATCTTTGAGGCCCTGCGTCCATGCGTGGCTATTTCATCGACTCTGGTGGAAGCCAGCATAGTCAAGAGACCACGAACTACCTTCTCGGATCTAATAAGAACGACCAGTTCCCAAGCTACACAGTGAAGATGCGTCGCCAATCCAGTGAACGCAATCGCTCGGATGATGAAACTGACTTCTTTTCGTAATTTTGAATAGTGTCGATGAAGTCAGCAGTCGCGAGAATGGAGAGGAGCACCGGAAAGGTCCATCTCGTACAACGAATAATGGCGGACTTCGCGCCAGTCTTGTCAAACGTATCACCAAGTATGTAACGGATATATGGGTTGAATGAAGCGATCATTCGATTCTCCATTTCGACATCTATTCCGCGTTTATCCAACCGTTCAAAAAAGCCGCTGGGTCACCAGATTAGACTGCACGAAGTAGAGACTGAGATATACATTGATTCTGTTGAGTTGTGCATCGGAACATGGTCCATACTCTTCCATTTACCAGTACTAATTGCTGGCCTCCTACCATGAGTGGAATTGCCGTCAGATGGTCTCTTAGGTGTTGGAGTACGTTCCCCAGTGAAGCCTTCACAAGTAGATAGTGCAGGTAAATGTTGATAAGAAGTCAGTGAGAATGCCTACGTGGTTGTTCTGTCAAACTAGTTCAGTCATGAAAAGATGACCTTTTAGTCAGCATGTCCGACAGCTGCTACCGAATACTTTCAAACGACTTGAGCAGTTAGATTGACAGATTATATTTTTATCTACGTTGCAGTTTCACCAATTAACTTCCATTCGCAAGTTAATGAACCGAATTCTGGTGGATCCAGCTTTCTGTCACCTGGTTTCTCATATCAGAGTGGTCAAACCTGTTTTTTCGTGAATTCGCTACTAGATAACTGATGTAAAGCGTTAGGTGTAAAAAGCATTCTCACTCGGACAAATTTCAGTCTGAAACGTTTGACACTGACTTCGGTGTGCCAAACCGTTTTATGATGAAAAGAAATTTGCAGCTGATTTAAATGGTGAACAGTGCTCGTAGATAATCGAATTCAGGTAACAGAAATGTTCGTCGCTGAGGCTTGGGGTGAAGCGTTATCCTGACTCCGCTCTAAGAGAAAGCATACAATTCCGAGCAGAGTAGTTAGCAGCTGAAATCAAAGAGAACCTTCCAAGCGAAGCGTAGCAGCAGATTCGCGAAACTCACGGTCATGGCTGCGGAAAGTGTCATGTCCGCAAATCCGCCAACGCTGAGAGCATTTGGTCTCATCATTATGGACGGCATCGCATCTCTAACGCGACTCAAGGAGCGGTTTAATTCAGGATCCTGGAACTTGAAATCGAAACGGACAATGGTTAAGTTAAACCCAATCATACAGTACGGTACCTTTACGACTGTCCGATTCATCAAAACCTTTGTCCAACATAACTTGACTGGCTCACACTACGATAAAACATTTACTGCAGTTAGATTCGAACAACTTTGCGAAACGTTGTTTCTCACATTTTTGAAGACGTTTACCGCTAAAGATATCACGGTTACAAGAATTGTGAGATCGCAGAATATGAAAACTGGAGTCTTGGCGATATTGCGTTGATCAAATGCAATAGAATAAATAATTCCGGCCACACGTGAAGAGATAATCAGCATTTTACCAAGGATGAATGCAAGGTAAAATTGACCGAAAACTTTATTGGCTGTGGAAAGAAGATGTTCTTGCTCTTTTTCGTGTGCCAATAGTGCATCAAGCTCTGCCACAGAATCTTTGTCCAAACGACTCTCACAGAATGACCTCAACTGGTTCAAGTAGCTGGAGGCTGTCTCTGCCAGTTGAATACAAATTTCGACGAATAAAAATCGGACTGGAAAGATGAGCGACTCTCCAACAAGACCGATCGCTTTTGGAATGATCAGCCAGGCAGCTCTTGGTACGGGCCAAAACACCCAGATGACGGTCTGGTCGGACGATGTGTCCAACATGGCAATACAGATTAAAAAGATGCTGTTCCCGATTGTCAGAACATATGCACAAATCAATATAATTCGTGCAACTGTTCGTAAACGTGTCGCGTTTTTATTAACGTTGGCAGTAGCCAATTTTTCGACTAGGTCGCAGATCACCTTTCTAGACGCCATTAGGACCATGATTTCCCATGAAATACAGAGCAGCTGCGTTGTTAACCCGGTAAAGGTGATAGTCCGAATGATGAAACTACCGGATTTCTTCTCGTAGTTTTGAATAGTGTCGATTAGGTCTGCAATCGCATAAATGGACAGAAATACTGGAAACATCCATCTGGTGCAGCGGAGAACTACAGAATCCACACCTGTTAAGCCAAACGTCTCACCAAGTAAAAAACGTATGTATGGGTTGAACGGGGATATCATCTCCTTTTTGATCATGAAAACGATCTTCCATTCAACCGAAGTGCGAAACTACGCCGAGAACAAACTGGCTATTTCATAGTCTCGATCCAGTTCTATTGACTTCACTTTAGCAAGTGATCTGCCTGTTGGGGGAACCGAAACACCCAGTTGGGGTCAGAATACACACAAACCTGCTAGTGTTTGTCTCCAGGGTGGATGTCCATTGTTGCCACTCTGAGAGAAACACGAACCAACGAGAGGGAGGGTTGATCTTCGTAGGAGTACCTAAACTCAATAGTTTCCGCCGGCCAATTTCAACATGTCAATATAATTGCCGGCTACCGCAGGCTGCAGTAATGTTGACATGTTGAGTCAACGCTCAACATATCAACATTACTGCTGGCTACGAGCGTTGTTGTAGACACGAGCTCGAGTTAAAACCTCCCGAACAATTAGCGCTTCAAAACCTAACCTCAGGACCTTATCAGTCGGAAAACCTACTCACAGTTGTTAAATCATACGTTGAAGTCTCAGTACACAAAGCAGCCCTCATGTCTCTTGGTTTGTCATTCGTTCGTCATGACCCCACTCATACTCGCCGCTTTCTCATGAGGCAAGATGTAGTTCTCAGATGTATAGGCGAGTCAAATATTAGCCCAAGTTTCAGTATTGAGCATATCTGTGTTCAAATAAGTGACAAAAGCCACAAACCTGCGAGTGCGAAAGCAGCTGTTACGAAACTCTACCAAGCCAAATCCTCAGCGTTTCTTCTAATTTATTGAGATAAGCTATCACATGAAGTTAAAAAAATGTGACGTGTTTTAACCATTGGACCATCGAACAACCACAGGCTGGATCACAAAAATTGCATGCATTCAAAAAATCATGTCTCGTCACTAATCGCTCTTTCACAAGTTTTGTCTAATTCTAATTCTTGTACACGTCTCCCTCTATCTATTTCTCTGTCGAATTGTCACCGGTGTAAATAAGGACGAGTGTAAATTCCTTGTGAAACTCAGAAACGTGACTCCCGCGAACGTTCAGCAAGGGCCAATCTTGCTTTTCACGAGAAAAACGACAAATGTCAATGACAAAACCAAGAGTGTGACTGGCCCTTCAGTCAGCGACGTTCTGTTGCAGAGGTCCGTATCGCAAGTACACACAACGTGTTTTTTGCCGTTCAAAATTTCTTCCACGCATTTATTTCCCAGGCCTGGTTCACCCGGCCTGCACATTCGGCCCAGATCTGGAGAAAGGGACAAAGTGATTAAAGGATACTCTAGCTTATTGGGAAAAGAAAGCACCTCCAGTTGCGGGATCTGTGACCTTTCCACAATAAAATATCGACGACGGCGTCGCTAAAGGCCCACCATTCGAGCATGTTCTTGTGTCATTTGCAGTTGGTGATTCACAACGCAAACATACATAGCATTTGGAAACACCCGCTCCAGAAATTCCTGAAACAAGGTACCAGTAATAGTCCGGATCTTGTCTCGAAAACGAAGACGCACCTTACCGATTGGGATAGTTGCGCTGGCCAACATGGCCACCAAAGTCCATGGTTTCATGGCGTTTACTTTTGGTGGGGATGTGTGCAAATTTGGGAATCGCGAGGAGGCTAAATGTGACAACTGCACCAGCAGAACCAATATCGACCGCGATCTTCAACTGCCTAGCAACTATTGTAGTGTGTCGTGTGTCATAAGGGTTGTTTCTGGTTCTGGCGTAGTAAGATCGGATTCATTAGCAGCCATGATAGTCAGCAGGTTAACCTCCCCCATCTCTTTATCTGGTACGATTTTTGCATTGATCACCCTGCACATAACTTCGTACATGTTTAAATAGAAAGTACAGGTTTCGGTAGAGAGTTCACATTATTCGCCCCTCTCATGAATTGACTCGTTTGAAAAGACACTAGACTTATAATGTAAAAGTCGTTGGGCTAGATTTCATGAATTGCAAAAATGCAAGAGAACTCAAAAGATTTCCAGTGAAAAATGATTGTGTTTTATCCTACTTCTAGCATGTCACCAATTAGGTAACGTATATATGAATGGATCAAACGGGGATACCATCTCGTTTCTCGTCAGGAAGACAATCTCCCATTCAAATTGCAAAAACCAAGTAGAAAATAAAATGGCCGTTAAGAATTTTTGGTTCTCTCGAACCAACCTATTGACTTCACTTTAGCGAGTAATCTGCCTCTTGGGGGAACCGAAACATCTAGTTGGTGCCAGAACACACACAAAACCTGATGATGTTTGTCTCCAGGGTTAGTGTTTTTGCAGAAACGAGCTAGCATCAGAAACTCGTGAGCAAGGAGCGCGTCACTTCAGGGACCTTTACATCAAGGCTTGACTTCAGGAACTAACCAGTCGGAAAACCTACTCACAGTTGTTGAATCATACGCTGAAGTGTCAGCACACAAAGCAGCCCTCACGTTTCTTGGTTTGTCATTCGTCAAGATCCCACTCATACTTGCCGCATTATCATGAGACAACACGTAATTCTCAGATGTATGGGCGAGTCTGATATTATCCCCAGTTTCAGTGTCGAAATACGGCTGTTTCACACGGATCTTGTGAAATGTTCTGGCACCCAGACATAAATGCTGTTGTTATGTTGTCAAAGGTCAAAACGCTCAAATGTAATGAAACCCTTAGGCTTAGCCCACAATTTCAGAGTGACTTCCAGTCTGAACACAGAAATCAGTGCTTGATGATTAACACTAGAAAGAGATGACGGGGACTGAAACAATCAAATAAACTAGCCAGAGATATTTCGGCATAATGACATGCAGTTGGTCATCGATATGTTCGTCGCTGGAGACTGAACCGAGCAGTTGTCCTGACTTCGCTCGAACAGAAAACACACGATTCCCAACAGCGTAGTAAGCAGCTGCAATAAAAATGTCACTCAACCATGAAGTCCACAGGCAAATATTTCGATATCACCGTTACAGCAGCAGAAAGAGTCATATCCCCAATGCCACCAAAGCTTAACGCTTGTGGTCTCATCATGATAGCCGGCATAGCATTCCGTACTTGGGCGATTGAGCGTGTGAATTCGTGACACTGAAACAAAAGCTATGTTCTTTCCAAGACAAAACGTTTTACCATAAACAACCGTACTCCAGATTTCGTTTGATCCATAGCCAGAATTTTCGTCCAGCACGATCGGACAGGCTCGCACTACAGAAGACCCTTTGCTTCACTGTGACAAATTTGGCAAATCAGCCCCAATTACCTTCTTGTAAATGTTTACCGCAGAAGATATCACACATATCAGAATGACAAGCTCAATGAGTATAGAAAGTGACGATTTAACAAGGTTGCTGTGGTCATATGCAACGCTATGCAGCACAAGGGCAACGCGTGATGTGATCTTAAGAATCTTTCCCACCAGGATTATCAGAAACCATTGGCCAAGGGCATGGTTGGTTACAGAAAGGAGTAGGTCTTGCTCTCTTTCCCGTGCAAGTAGCTGATCAAGCACCTCTGCAGTACTGTTGTTGGGAAACTGACCTTCACAAAATAGTTTCAGTTGACGTATGAAACTCGAAGCTCGTTTAGCGAGCTGGATACAAATATCAACGAAGAAAAAATCGATCACAATAACCAACAGTTCTCCGGTAAGAATCATTGTCCTTGGAATGATGAGCCAAGCAGCCCTTGGAATAGTCCAAAACATCCAAGTTTCGGTAAGGTCAGAAGGCGTGTTTTGCAGCACGACACAGACATAATAAACGATATTTGTAACTGTTAACAAATACGTGAAAATCAGCATTATTTTTGAAGCCTTTCGTCCACGCGTGGCTGTTTTATCGACTCTGGTGGAAGCCAGCTTTTCCAGAAGGTCACGGACTACCTTCTCGGATGTCATGAGGACAATCAGCTCCCAGGATACACAGAGAAGATTCGTCGTCAATCCAGTAAATGCAATCGCTCGAATGATGAAACTACCAGACTTCTTCTCGTAGTTTTGAATGGTGTCGATCAGGTCAATAATCGCGTAAACAGAAAGAAGCACCGGAAAGATCCATCTCGTGCTTCGAATGATATCCGCCCTCGAGCCGGCTTTGCCGAACGTATCACCAAGTATGTAGCGGATGTATGGGTTGAATGGAGTGATCATTCGATTCACCATTTCGACATCTACTTCGCATTGATACGACCATATACAAAGGATATGGTGATGCTAGAGAAAGCAAGAAGTTGAGATTGAAATGTAGTTAGCTTATGCATGAAGGACTCGCTACGAGTCGCGGATCTCGGAACATGATCCACACTCTTCCGTGAGCCCACACTAAGAGCTGGTCACACATCACGAGTTAAATGCCGCTTGATGGTCTTCTGGGTGTTCTATTACGTTCCCAAAGGAAGCTATGACTAACAGATGACATTGCAAATAAACTGTCATAAGACATCAGCAAAAGAGCTCCATCTATCACCAGTTCAGTCGTTACAATATGCTCTTTCTGCCAGCATATTGAAAAACTGCAGTTCTATCTGTTTGCTCCCGGTTTAAACTTCTATTACACGCAACAGATGACGTCGTGGCTAGAGGAAGCTGATGGTTCAGGAGACTGTAATGTCAAATCTAGATTCCCATGCAGAGTACAAGCTGCTATGCCTGAATTCCATTATCAGAAACAAGATTATCCATGCAATGACGACGAGGAGCGCAAATACCTTTCTGTGTTGGAACAGTCTGTGCATGCTTTTACAGCACAAGCAACAGACCTGCATTCGCAGCTGAAGTTGTTCACTGAGCAAGCACAAAAACCCCAAGTGATCTGTTTTGACAACATTCTCAATCACTGAAAATCGCGTCCTATCGTCGTGAGGAAGTCAGTCCAATCCAAAGTGGTCATCCTAGGACACCTGACACAACTGAACTTGGACATTGCTCTCTGACTGGGTAGTAGAAATCGGCACCCGCGTATTTATCTTCATCAGTTTTCTACTACGTGGTTCACCGGCAGTTTCCATCACAAGAAAACTGACGTTGATGACCCGAGGCATTGTTTTCAAATCTGTGTCTTGCCGTTCTTTAACCATACGACTGCCGAATGGATATTTTCTGCTTTGGTGAAAAATCTTTGGTTTCTGGAAAACGAGCAAAGGATGGCCCACATTTATGATTATCAGACTGATTTTAAGGATCTTGACGTTGCGTTTGTCGCTAAGTATCGTGAACCAGAACCACCAACTCAAAAGCGCCGAAGTACTGGAGTCACTCATCGGCCATCTCGAAGTAGAAACGAGCAAACGTCATACAAAGCTCCTGGATCGGAAGAAAGTTGTAAGAGGAGATCGTCCGCTGATCATGTTCATCACTCAAGGAGACGGAGAAGGAGAGGAGCCTCTTTGATTCTGAATCCATTCAGACGGATTGGAAATCTCCTGGCTTATCCGGGCTCATGGAAAACTATTCAGAAGATGGTTAAAGATGGTCTGGATGACGGAAGATACAAACTGGCAACTGAGGTAAGAGTTTGCGATAATTAAAGAAGAACAAACCAGAAACAAACGAAAACAGAAATGCAATTTGTCCAAATTTCCGATGTTCTCTATTTTTATGAAAAAATGAAGTCTCACCAATCAATTTTCATGACGAATCAAATTCAAAACGTCATTTCACATTTTTTGGAATTCACGTTTTTTTTTGTTGCAACCTTAGCACGATGCCAAGCGAGCGAAAATCGAAACAGCGGATGGAAATTATCTTGACACAATGATAGTCGATCAACGTTGGAGGGGAAACGAAAACGATAAAGGCAACATATTAATGATATGCTGTGAGGGAAACAGCGGATTCTACGAAATCGGTGGAATGTGGACAGCTCTACAAGTCGGCTACTCGACTATCGGATGGAATCCACCCGGTTTTCTGAATTCAACGGGAAGTCCATATCCCAGACAAATCCAGTTGGCCATTGACGCGGTAATGCAATTTGCGATTGATTCGCTTAAATTCCCTGAGAACCAGATTATCGTCTTCGGTTATTCAATCGGTAAACATCAAACAAAAGTTGCAAGTTGCAGAAAAGTATAAAAAACATCTGTAATTGATCTTCTTCAGGCGGTTATCCGGCAACATGGGCGGCAACACAGTATCCTGCAATCCGGGGGCTGATTCTCGATGCTACATTCGATGAGCTCTTTCCTGTCGTTCTTTCACATTTGAGGGGCAAAATCAGAAGTATCATGCAGTTCATTGCTCACGAAGGTCAGAACCTCAACATCGCCCAAATGCTGGAAATTTTCGATGGACCAGTTGGATTTATCCGACGAAGCAAAGATGAGATTATTGGGACCAACACTGAGAACGGCTACATCAATCATACCAATTTTCTCGTGAAGAAGTTTTTGGCTAGAAGATACCCCGAAATCGTCAACGAGGAAACTTTTCCTGTTTTGGATGATTATCTGAACTTGTACGACGCGACCCAGGGTAAGAAGTAGAGTAGGTACTTGTTAAAGTCTACTGAAGTGTGAGATACCAGCAAGAAGCGAAAAATGTGGAATTTTATGTTCACCATCGCCAGATCTGGGCGAAGTAAGCTGAAAAACGTGACTCAAAAAAACACCTTATTACGCACTCCGGTGTGACTTTTTTGTCTACGTTCGATTAAATTTCAGTTTCAGTATCTTCGCAAAACTGTTCCATTTGTGCTGATTTTATTTTGTTTTATGCAGACAACCTGTTGAATCAGTTTGTGGTGAAATGCCCTGCCTGCCCGAACCTTCTGAAGACATACCTTAAAGATCATGCAAACAGCCGGAACAAATTTCCCGTTGAGGTTGGCAAGTCGTGGGACTTGAACACGAGAGAGCATGTCTGCTTGCATCTTGCCGAAAAACATTTGACAACTTGTCCGGGATTGCATGTCGACCCACTGCCAGTTCATCTCCTGAAAGAACCATGGAACGCATTTTCAAATCAATGACGAGACCGCTTTCATTCAACTGTGGCATCTTCATTTTGCTCGCCGGCTGAGAAGATCTGCTTTTATAGATTCTGAAAGGATACGACCACACCAGGAAATGCCTACGTTTTAAAATAAAAAACCAGAACCCATGCTCCAAAAACTACGCTGTCTGAAGCTTTTTTGCCCCCCCCCCCCCCAGGGGGGGGGGACTTAACGGCCGACTTCAATTTCGGGCACCTCGAACGGATAACGAAAAAGTAGCAAAAAGCCTGCCTGGCCTCTATCAAAGATCAAAGGCGCGCGCCGCCCGCCGTTGCAAATTTGCGCTTTATTGCAGCGCGGTTAAAAAGTCTCTCTGTTCCCTATCAAATTTAATCTCACTCACTCATCACTCACCCACTCACTCACTTAATCCTTCACTCATGGATTAATCGATAAGTGCCGGGTGATTAAATAACTAATTGTTCAAACGCAGCAGTGTTTAAACACATCGCGCACCGAACGGCCTGCAGTAATCTCAAGGCTTTGCCGAAAAAACGTATGGTCTCTCAGAAGGTGGGGGGGGGGGGGGACGTTATATTCAGGAACCCTCGAGGGTTTCTCGAATATCAAAAAAGCGCATAGGTTTTTTGCTGGTATATTTTGATTTGTTATTGTTTCAACGACGTCACAAAACTTCTTCCAATGGTGGTTTTACGAAACTGGCGTGTGAGATGGGCCTTTTATCTTGAACTGGATGTGACGCCGGGAGAATGACCCTTGCTGGACCTACAGTAGTTCACCGTTTTGTCTAGTCTATCAGACTTAAATGTCAGTCAACAAGATGACGTTCTATCATTGAATTCCTTTGACAAGACAATGTACGTCAGCAAACCGGTTCTTCTCAATGCGCAACAACAGTTTCTACTGGCTTCTAAAGCTCCCATTGAGAACCTGTTTTCGCGCTTGAGCAAACACGCTGGAAGCACTGACGTGACAGCCTGTTAATAAAGGCTACTGAGCAACATCCGTAGAAAAGTCTTCATTCACACCTTGACGACATTTCGCCATTTATGCAGTCAAGCGCTGTTTTTTCTCTGTGACTGTTTACAACGATCATAACAACTTACAAATACCTTAAAAGCTCGTAGCAGCTCTTGTGTCCATATCCTGCACCTTGTGCTCAGTTAACCACGATGAAGTTCCCGACGACTGCGACCCTGCCTTTGAGTATTTTGTCAGTAGTCTTGCACTTCAGTATCGCCGACGCCGGTGGTGATAGATGGGGACCCAAGCCCACGGGCAGCCAAGTTCGTAGTGCTACAGGAGGACGGCAGTGTGGCTTACCAGTCAATGCAACAGGAGTCCGTATTAACAATCCTCAGCAAGTAAGATCACATTTCAAACTTACCAACCGAATCAGACCCATCTAGTACAACCAAGTTCTTCGGTCGGCCATTGTCAAAACACAACTTTTCACCGCTCCGTTAGCTTACTTGCTCAATTTTATGTTGCAGTTGATGGGTGTCTGGTACGAGTACATGTTCAAAGCGCCATTCACAGACTTCAACCCAAACCACTCGTACGCGCTTATTGGGCAGGTATCAACCCCTGAAGGACCTGGAATCGCAGTCAACTGGTCAGCACCGTACTTTGCAACAGACCGCCCAGGCGGACCAACTTGTCTAGGAATGTACTCACAGATCAACATCACGATGAATGGAAAGCGTTTCGCACGAACATTTTTCGATGGCGTTCCAGAACCAGGTGCCGAACGCTCACAATTCCCTCTACCGTAAGACGAAGTTTTCATCTTGATTTTTTATAGCACTCTCGACCTATACGACTCTGTATGTCGATCCAAATTTCATGGAGATAAACTATATGTGCGGCTCAGCGGCGGAGAACAACACCAATGGGATGTGCGCTGATCCATACTTCTTTGTCCATACGAGAGCGTTTACGCCGCAGATCGATGCAACAACGAAAGCCATTGCAGACAATGCAATCAACATGGCACTTGCACCGTACTGTTACTCGGTGCGTGATCTGAAGCCAGCCAACTGGAATGTCAACTTGCCGCCTTGTCATCCCAACTCTCAGCGACCTGCGTTTGTAGAAATAGTTGGACAGTTGCGATCGGGATGAATACAGTTAACTGCGAATCGACATTTTGTTCGGTTGTTTGGAGGGCCATCATCATCCAAATTTCATCAGTACCGTAGCTGAATAGCTTTAATAGCCGGCGAAGCAGAGAGTGCTTTAGAATCCCCTGCATATTTATAACAGTTTCTGGATATTCTAAATTTGTCCTTGTGGTTTAGAGCTGCTACCACATTGTTCTTCAACAGGGAATACACAAACATTTGCTCGTAATATTGCATGACGTAAATGGGTCCAAGTAGAAACAAGATAGTGTGGTTTTTTGAAATGAGATTGAGCAGGGTGTGATCAAACAGACTTGAGCTCTTGAAGCAGAAGTCTTCAACGTCTAGCACAACACTTGATTATTATTTAGTTGTTACTGTTCTGTAAAAGTGCCTTCCACCATCCGTCATACTTCTCGACCGGCTTTATGCAGACACTCCCATTGCAAATAGTTCGGCAACATTTCTGGTCTTTCATACAATCACGGTCAGCCCGGCATTCTTTGACACATGATGCCAGCCCTGCTGGCAATGGGCAGTATCCCTGCTTAGCCCACTGATGGCCGGGTCTCTTGGAACTAAGAGTTGTAGTACTCTTCGTGGTTCTCGTGGTTGTCGGTACGTGAGGGGTCTGGCATGTGTGACCACATCCATTGGAGCAGCACTTATCTTCACCCGCACAATCCTCGTCCGCGCTGCATTCCTGGATGCATATTCCAACCGTTCCAGGTGGCAGAGTCGGACACTGCCCATGTTTAACTACAGGTGGTACGGCGTCAACACAAATCCCGCAACATCCAGTAGAGCAGCACTTCTGCTTTACCGGACACTGAGAGTCAACTGTGCATGTATCTGGCGAGCAGTCCACCAAACTGCAGTCGGTTGAAGGTCGCGCAGCAAATGGACACGTGCCCGGTCTGACTGCAGGGCTCTCCGGTTGCCCAACGGAGTTTGTGCAGCTGGCACAACATCCATGCTGACAACAGATCTGACTGCCTGGACATTGTTCATCTCGGCAAACTAAGCACTGAACTGCAGCACATTCAGCTGGATTAAATGGTTCACGTCCAGGGCACACGCCTTCTTTGACGACTGGATTCATACAGTGACGATGACATCCAGGAGAGCAGCACTTGAGATCGCCCTTGCAGTGAGCATCAGTTTCACATTCAACTAGACAGATGTCCCGCTTTTCTCTACGCCTTGAAAGTGGGCAGGATCCAGGTTTTGCTTCTGCAGAAACGGTCTCAGTGCAATGGTCACCGCAACCATCAAAACAGCACTTCTGACCAAGGGGACAATTTTGATCTCCCAGACATTCTTCAGTTCTGTTTTGTGCTGGACACAGGTCAGGTGGGCTTCCTTGAATAAATGGACAGAATCCAGGTCGGTGTAATGGAACAGGGTCAACGCACTGACTGCAGCAGTTGTTAACCTTGCAGCATATCATTCCACCTCCGCAGGTGTTTGCATCACAATTTCTGCATTTTACAAGCCGGCAGTCAATGGGCAGGCCTAGTTGCGGAGGTGGGCAGTTTTCTGCATCGGGTGTTACTGGATCTCTACAGTCAAGTTCACATCCACGCAAGCAGCATTTTTGATTGCCACCACATTCCACATCATCGACGCAGTGAGCAATACACGGCGTGATAACGTCTGGTGGAAATGCAGGGCATTGACCGGGCTTTTCTGCGATGAACTCCGCTTTCATGCATGTGAGCCCACAGGGTCCACCGCAGCACTTTTGTGTTCCACTGCAGTCCCTGTCTTCAAAGCAGCTTTCCTGGGTACCATGACATTCAGTAACCTCCACTGGAATAAAGGGGCACTGTCCTGCCCTTACAACGGCTGGCTTCACGCACTTTCGACAGCAGCCATCAGAGCAACATTTCTGAGCACCCTTGCAAGAGTTGTCATTGGAACACTCTGGCTTACAGTAATTCACGTTACAACTCTCTTTTCTAGGGGGTATCTTCGGGCATTCCCCGATGTGCTGAACCGGTTCTAAGGTATCCGCACAAGTTTTGCAACATCCGAGTTCGCAACACCTCTGTTCGGAAGGACACTGCGAGTCAGCTAGGCACTCAGCACTACACTCGAAACGAGTACAGTTCAGCGGGAGCAAGGTCATCATGACGGGGCATCTCCCAAGTTTGTCCAATCGTCCAGCAGCTGCAAAATCAGACTCAAAACTCGTGGCGTTTGATAGCAAGCAATTAGGGAGTCGGACTTACCTGTGTCTGGACGCATTATCCAGATCACATAATGTATCACCAATTGAATTAGCAGAGATTTCCCCATTTCAAAATAGGAAGTGGTGTAGGAAAGGATAAAAATCAGCTTTTTCGAATTGGTAGCGGCAAATGTAATACTTTGAGTGAATGCGCCACGACAACCGGTTTTTCAATTCGTGTTCTAAGAGACACATTCCAGCAACAACGTCTTACCGATTTCAAAATGAGGTTCTCGACACCAAGAGGTTATAAGGGTTAGCCCGAGGACGCAAGGTGATTTAACAACGGAAAATTCGGCTCGTACATCGATCAATGCGTGTACAATCGCTTTTATAGCTGCACTTCCCAGTTCGCAGCTGCTCAATTTTGGTTTTGTTTGAAATCATTGAAAGTACTGACGGGACACCAAATCTATTTTGAGGCCCAAATCTTTGTTGCACTGTGTACACTGTGTACATATACGTTTATGGGAGTCACGGTTCTACGGGTAGGCAATAAGTCAATGCAACCTTTGGATTAATGTGCAATTGACCGCATCGACATCGAGTGCGAGTAAAAAGCCACCCCAGGTAAAAAAAGGACAGATTTATCGCTAGAAAAAATTACGCCCAAAAGTCACAGCGATTATCTTTGTTGAAAACTAACGATGAAATTAATCAACGATTTCCTAGCGATAAATATATCCTTCGCTTTTCACCGAATATCGTGAGAAAACAAAACGCCTGATTATCGTTGTATTCTTGTTGAACATACTGAACGGTTTAAAGAAAAATTATCATGGTAACTTTTTGAAATTTAGAATCGAGGAGATCGACAGTTTATGGTGACATCCGATACGATGTCATGAGAAAAATTAGCACAGGGCTATCGTTAGGTTAATGCTCATAAATTCGAACAATCACTCGGTAGAATATCGCGCTTATTTTCTGTAGTTCAAAACGGGGATATCGACGAATCAATGATTCCTTTCATGACGATGTCATGAGAGAAAATGAGCGCATAGTTATCGTTGGGTTATTGTTGACGAAATCCAATAATAAACGTGACAGATTAAAATGCTCATTTTTGTAGTTTCTAAGAGGGGTTTTATTGGAAAAACGATGCTGTTTGTTATGATGTCATGAGAAAAAAGCGCATCGTCATCATTTAGTTAGAGTTGACAGTTGAATCAACTCACTCTGAAAATATCGGGATTATTTTCAGTGACCCAGAACTAGGGTATCGCCGAACTTGTGGGGTTTATGCCAACACCAGCAGACCCACGGAAGTCCGAAATCAGGTTTTACCAAAGATATGTTTTTCAGCATGATCTGACTCATAATAGAAAATCGCTAAAAAAAGGTTTTTTGGCTAAATTATTGAAAACAATAAATGAATGCAGCTGAAGAATTTTCAGCGAAAAGTCACGAGTCCATATCGTGTCAAGCTGAAACAAACTAACATCCCGAATATCTGATCTAACAGGTTAGTGCAGTGGTATGGTTGCCAGCTAAGAAGCGCGCCGCACGGGTTCGATTCCTTCGTTTGTGCACTTCTTGAATTTTGTCATTGAAGGCAAACGTGCCGTTCGCGTACATCAAAAGGTAGTAGTTTGCTGCTTGGAAATATATAGGAAAGCTGATGTGCAAAAGTAATGTTTTTTACTTTTACAAATACGTGATATAATGAATTGTATACATGGAAAACTGTCAATATAAATAAGTGCTTTTGACCGTCGGAAGTGTGCGATATATTCAGCTGAAAATATGAGAAAATATATTCATCAGAAAACAACGAAACTACACCATTACACGTCGATTTTCCCCTACAATTGAATGGCGATACTCGACTAGAAATATGCGATAAAGTCAAAA
The DNA here is from genome assembly GCA_034696485.1 of Isohypsibius dastychi. Taxonomy (NCBI): domain Eukaryota; kingdom Metazoa; phylum Tardigrada; class Eutardigrada; order Parachela; family Isohypsibiidae; genus Isohypsibius; species Isohypsibius dastychi. The sequence continues at coordinate 15,975 of JAQIWT010000336.1, forward strand.
GAAACTTAGCATCGCATGATTTTAGAAATCATGCGATAAATCCTGTAAACGTACCTCAGCAGATAAATCGTTAAGTTTCTCAGTGGAAAAGGATTTTCGTCTCAGCTGGGACACAATTTGAAACCTGGGTAGTTACGAGTTAATGTTGAGATTTATTTTATTGCTTACATTATACATGGCGCATAGAAGTTTCAGAATAGCGTTAGAGATCGTCGGTTAACGCAATTCAGTGGTAACCACCTCATTGTTAGTATGGATTGAAAAGAAGTTTTGGAAAGATGGCAAAGTGAAGATGCGAAAAATCCGAAGCGAACTTGGCGCCTCGGTTTGGAAATGTCTTTTGTTTCTGCTACCATGGAATTCGGTCGAAAGTATTGATCGCAGGATAATCTGTTTATTCCACGCAGACAATCGCACAGATTGGACCTTTTCATAAACCGATAAACAAAACAGCACTAAGCCACTGATACATAATCAATTTTGGCTGACTTCATTCTGTAACATCATAATCAATGAAGCGTTTTAATTCAATCTGAGCCATTTTTCAGCGAATTTTACAATAAAGCAGTTTTCGCAGCTCTTCACGCAAATCTTTCAGCGCCAATGTAAAATAAATTGGATCAAGAAAGGTTTGAATGTAAAACAAACTTGAAGCCACACTGTAAAACAGCGGTGCATCCACATCTCGAAAGAGCAGTATCGTGAAATATGTGAAAATCGGCACCCAACAAATCGCCACACTTGCTGTCAAAACAGTAAGGATCACAAAACCGTGAGAACCCTGCGTGTTGCTTCGATTGCTTGCACTCTTCATTTCGGCTTCAGTCGAGATCACCTTGGCTGGAGTTGGTTGGCTGGACGGCATGTTTGAGGACTCAGGCTCATGAGTGGCTGTAAAAACCAAATGGCGCTTGGTTGTGAGAGAACCCTGATTATTCTTACTTAATTATTGACGTGGTCATAAAACAAATCAGTTCTTTCATTTCTATTTTATGACCGTTACCAGATTTGTTATAACTTGAAAATACGATCGACTTTTCAAGTCCTTTAGTTTTCAAACACTTCACGAAGGTTTCGAGCTTGGTATGATCGCTGAAATACGACGCAGGGTGTCACCGAGTTGGGCCACCTCAAGATCTGACTTCGTCGGATAAACGCTGATGACTCTGGTGCGATGTTTTCGCAATCAGAAATTTCAGTTTTACCTGCTTTCGTAATTGGAGCCACTTTCGTTCGCCCGACTTTCTGACTTTTTCGTTGAAAATGTTTGTACATCACATAGGGGTATGCTCCGACGACTACGGCAGCACTGAGGTCGAAGATGACAAACTCGTCGATCACAGCCCAAGTCCACTGCTTAGCTGAATCAACAAAGCACCCAATCTCATTCTCTCTTGATCGATACCACAATGCATCCATGACTATTCCTGGAAGTGCGTACACATGGACATAAAATACAACAGCGACACAGAAACAGATCGCCAATTTCCTGGAATGATGCTGTCGGTAGCCGATCGGCCAGGCAACTGCCCAGACTCGATTTAAAGTAATGAGTGCGTGGAGATTATGCATTGAGGCAGCCATGCAATAATCCCAGTAAAGCGAGAATGTACACCAGTTGGACCCCAACTGCCAGTGCTGATGAAGACTGCTGATGATGTCCAATGGGCTTTGAATCATCGAATTGAGAAAGTTGCTGAATAGGAGAGCTATGAGGTAAACGCTGAAGTCTGTACGAAGTGAAGGACGCTTGAGAAACAAAATGAGAGTGACCCCGTTTAAAGTGAATGATAAGATGCTGCAGATGAGTGCGAATGTCGGACGAAGTGTCCAGTTCGTAAAATCATCGGTTATATTCGCGGTGGAATTCATAGCAACCGTCTGAAAAGGTTGAATAAATAACAGGTGCGTTGAGCTGGTTGTTTTTGTAGGTGCAGGGACTACAAAGTCGATGCAAATCAATGACCTTTTTCATCAGGGCTTTGATTCACTGGATTTAGGAATGGATTACTGCTTATTGATTAGTGGAATAATCGGTGAATCAGCTGCTGCACTGCAGTTGATGTGGTTAGCGAGTCGAGCTATGGCGTAAGAATCGAATTTGCTGAATTTGGCCACAACTGCTTTAGTCTTTCTTTGATCGACACAGCAGTGTATGTGTATGGCTGGCCACATGACGTGGTGCCACTTCATCAAGCTAAGAAGGCTCTGTCACAGTCTCAAAAAACAACTTAATTGGTAGCATCGGGTAAGTTTTTGAGGATTATTCTCTTTTTTACGTAAAAGGTCATTTTTCTCTCTCCCTGTATATTATGCAACATCTGGTTGATAAGAGGTGACTGAAATAGTAGCGTACTAAATGGATCGAACATTACCTGATGGTGGTACCTCAGGTGCCATGGGGTACCACTACCACCATCCTCATGCCGTTCAGAGCTGAATCAATTATGATTCCCAGTTTTCGAGATGGCATTGGATGAGGAAAAAAACACCGTGCAGCCGCCGATTCGGATTGATAGCTGAAAAGTCTCCTAGTTCACTTTTTAAATTTCGAGAAATGTGAAACGAGGAACGAAGATTTGTCAATCGAAAACCAGGGGGTTTTGGATGGATGGACCAAGCCAGACTAGCAACATGAAATTTGTAGCAATCCCTTGCTGGCACTTGTCCGCTCTAAATGAGGTGCGATCGCCCCTCATCGAGCTGATAAAGCTGTTGCGATTTCGATCTGACCCTTTCAACATGCCAGAAACATGATCCCATGATGCAGTGAATCACGTTTCCAGCCGGGCGAAAACCATGATCCGGCGAGAAACATGATCCTCAAATCAGTTGACCAGTGCCTTCAGAAAGTCGGATTCGTACTGAAACCCTCGAAGTGTGTCTCGCTCTCGCTGGAAAATGGTTGTTCCACCGATCGGAAATTTATGCTGGGTAACGTGGAACTGTCTAACCTCAAAAATGCGCCCTTCAAATTTTTAGGAACTACCATCTTCGATTCCTACCAACGCCGCAACGCAGACGATTTGATATCATCCAAGTTGTCTGAGCTTTTGGAATCAGTGGATAAACAGCATATTCGTGGTACGTACAAGTGCAAAATTTATGATCTTTTTGTCACACAGAGTATGCGGTTTCTTCTTACTGTCCACGACATCACGGACGCGGCAGTCATCCGCCTCGAAGAACTTTCCACCAGATTTTTGAAGAAGTGGTTGGGTAATCGGTCATTCCAAAGCCTCAACGTTGACTTCCTTTACCATCCCGATGGACTGAATTTCAAGTCATTCCGTCAAGTCTACCGTGAAGCGCGTGGAGCTTTAGTCATTGACTGTACAATCAGCCGGGACCCCGGTGCCCAGGAAGCTGCAGCAACCATGTCGCCTGAAATCTCAGCCGATATCCACACTTCGTTGTTGGATAATCCGGAGCAGAGCAAAGTCAACCTCATCAACAATCTTCGCCGGAAAATTGGTCTCGAAATCCTTGTACAACGAGAAGCTTCCATTGCTGCCCTCACTCAACAAGGCCAATGGAAAACAGTGTTGACTAAAGCCCAAGCCGACTCTCATTTCCGGGCCCTGATAATGGATCTCCCCCAGAATCTCGCCAAATTTCTGATCTCGTCTTCCCTGAATATTGCACCTTCCAACAGCAACCTGAAACGCTGGGGTAGAGTAACTGATGACAGTTGCCGTCAGTGTTCGGTCAGTCCTTGCACTACTGCTCATATTCTTTCGCACTGCTTCCCATCTTTGAAAGGTCACCGCTATACGTGGCGGCATAATTCTGTCCTTCAGTCTATTTTCAGATTCCTGAAAAGAACCTTTCCCCAACTCGAGGTCCGAGTCGATCTCCCCACACGCAGCTATGAAGCCAGTGATTCTGTCAGCACCATCCCAGATGACATCCTCCCAACATCAGCAAGACCAGATATCACCCTGATCGACCGGGTGGAAAAGAAGATCCTGATATTCGAACTTACGGTCCCTTTCGACACCAACTTCGAAGCAGCTGATAAAAGGAAAACGGAAAAGTACTCAACGGAACTTCTCGGGCCTTTCCAACAACTCGGATGGAGGATAAAGATCCTGAACGTGAATGTCGGCGCCATCAGCACAATACCACGCTCGACCAAGGACGCATTTCACCAAACGGCCAAGTTCTTCAACCTTCCCCCTGTTAGACCGAATGATGTTCACTCAGCTTGCTTGACTCTAGGAAAGATTTCTATCGCCTGCTCATATGTGATTTTCCGCGAACGCGACAATCCTCACTGGGAACCACCTGGTCCTAGTAATTTGTTAACAATTTAGGCTGCCAGTGGTGTAGTGTGACCTCTGCCCCGATGATTTCCTGACCTGAGTCAAAGCCAATGTGTTTCCACCACCCGACAGCTCCATCGGAGGGTTCGTCAGAATAACCCTACATTGGATTAAGGTTGGGAATAGGGGAAAAGTCTAGCGACACCACATTTTGTTTTGTTTTTTTTTCTGCCCAAATTGACCTGCCGATGTTTTTCTTTGTGCTCTTTCAAGAGTTGGTATGAGTGAACTGTGAACGTAGTGGTCTTGCCTTTAGCTATATTAATGACCAATAAAGGTTTCTTCATCATCTTCATCACTTTTAAATCGATCAAACCCTTTCTAGCAGTTCAAAAATTCTGAAAATACATATCATCCATTATCTGTACAACACATTGGAAAATATGGACAAACTGACCCATATTTTCTAAACTGAACTGCTGAAACCAGCAAACTATGTTTCTCGCCGGCATCATGTAAGGAGAAAAATCGTTTTTGGTTGCAAAATCAAGAATCACTCAGCAGCTAATAATTCCATCGTATCTGCTCGCACGTGAGACATGGTACTGTGTTTCAAGTTGACTGGATTTTGCATTCAATAACGAGCTACATTGAAAAAAGTAACCATCATGTTTCTCGCTGGAGACTAACTCCGGCACAGAACATGACGGCGGCGCCTTTGAAAAGTCATGTTTCTCGCCGGGCCAAAACCATGCATCCGTTCCAGCAAATCAGAACTATCCAGTTTGAAACTAAAATAGGAAAACTGCACTCAGCGCTCTTCAAAATACTGTAAAACAATAACTGAGATTTTTGTATTGTGCGAATTTCAATTTCAAAAGGCCTTTTGTCGTGGCAGGGTTTTATTCCTTATTTCTTTGGAATATCTTCCAAGGCAAACAAGAAGTCCTTGCTCGTATCACTCTCTTTGGACTTGTGGCGGATTCTTCGACCACCACGGCTACGCTGGCGACGGCGGCGGTAGAACTCAGCTCCACACAGACACTATACACCTTAATATACCTTATTTATTTTAAATGTACGTATGCATCGATGCATTTTTTTGAAAATTGAGCATGCATCTGATGCATGATTTTTTTGGAATTTTGAGCATGCATCTGATGCACGATTTGTTTTTCGTCCAATCGACCCTTGCATCAGATGCATTTTTTTGAGACTTAGTTTTTGACCTTGCATCTGATGCATACCATGCATCAGTCCATCCCGAAACTGGAATCGCCCCTGTATTCCAGTCAACTTGAAACACAGTACCATGTCTCACGTGCGAGCAGATATGAAGGGATCATAAGCTGCTGAATGATTCTTGCTTTTGCAACCAAAAACGATGTTTCTCCTTACATGATGCCGGCGGGAAACATAGTTTGATGCTTTCAGCTAATCCACTAAAAAAATATGGATCCGTTTGTTCATATTTTCCAATGTGTTGTACAGTACAGATAATGGATGATATGCATTTTCAGAATTTTTGAACAGCTAGAAAGGGTTTGATCGATTTAAAAGTGAGATCATGTTTCTCGCCGGATCATGGTTTTCGCCCGGCGGGAAACGTGATTCATTGCATCATGGAATCATGTTTCTGGCCGGCTACAGGCGTATCCGCAAATCGGTCGTTGCTTACAATACACAGTGGGGGGGGGAGGGTCCATACGTCAATGTTTGTGCGTCTGTTGTTATTCTCTTGCTGATTTTGCGAGATTTTGCGACGCATCGCCATTCTGCGTTCATTCCTCTTCGAAATTCCTTCCTTTCTCAAATATGTCCTGTGTCAGTACATGTGCTGCTTCCGCTCAGTCTGATTTGCTTGACTTTGATCAGCTTATCAATCATTTTGATCCCAGTCCCGAAATTCCCGCGAATCCCTGGAAAAAAGCAGTTGATAGGGCAGCTCAGGTTGTTCTGTTGTACCAGCTGGATCTGCATTCCCCAATTCCAAAGATTCGAAAAGCTATTCGGGTTGCGTGCGACCAGAAATCGACTGAAATCCGAGGAAACCAAGAACCTGTTCTCAGTTCAACTGTGTTTATCAATGAGCAACGCCAGCCTTCAACTTATATCAAGAAGGTATTGGGTAGAGATCATCTGAAAAGCCTGCATGATTTGGCGCGCATAGTTGATAAGGTGAGCCATCATAAAGTGGTTATGATCAGTCCAAAAAACAGTTCATGGATGTCATATGATCTTCTGGATCTTTCTAGCTTGATTCCGAGAATCATCCTGTTGAACAAGGCGAAAATGTTATCTCGCACGTGGAAAACGATTCCCACGAAGCCATGGACCTTGTCACCGGGGAACAACATGAGATGAGTGTCAGTGACCAGTTTGCGTTACCGCTTTTGGAAGGTGATTTTGATGATGTGGCAGATCACAGTTTTCCCGAAAGGTGTGATTTGGGGAAATCGAGAATTAAATTCAGAAAAGTTTCTCTGGTGGTAGAATATTTGTTGTGTGCCACTTGTTTGCCCCATACTGATTTTTTTGCTGCCATTGTGTTTCAACACTGAATCCATATTGTTAGATGTCTCGGGAAACGCGGCCAACATTGCGGAAAATTCAGCGGATGCCAGTCACGTGGCTGCCAACAACAGGTTATCTGGTAAGACGTTCAGAGTTCATCGGAATCGTGATCTGAAAGGATCGAATACCGCATACGAGCATTCCACGGTATTCCGTAGGACACCAAACGCAGCAGAATTCCGTAGGACACCCACCAAATCAATCAGACT
>JAQIWT010000337.1:0-22985 GCA_034696485.1 Isohypsibius dastychi
CCACAAATGTGGCGATGCCCACTGAAGACAAATGTTCCCATCACGACAGCTCGTTGACCACTGGTCGAAAAAAATTGAAGAATAGCTCATTGAATTTGTTATTTTTTACTGAGCTGGAATGACTAGTTTCATCGAAATCGCCTGCTTCCTTCATATAGCGGGCATCAATAGGTTAAAGAAAGAAGCGACCCTTAGCGACAAGATACTGTTACATGTACATGGATCGACTCAGACTTCGATTCTTCATTCAAACAAGGATATTCAGTTTGCTCAAGCTGGAAGCAGTTGATGAAGACAAACTCTTCCCGAAAGTCGTTTCCTCTCTGATCGATGCAAAGTGATCGAAAACGAGAGAAACTTCCCACGGGATGAGCCTTTCCTTTCAAATATCGGCAGTTCGTAAATCAGAGCAACTTACCATTCAAATTCATGCAATGAGGCAAGGTTTTTCTGATAGGAATAAGGCTTCTAACTTCAATGTTGAATGAAATACTATGTGCCGCATTTAAATAAAGGTTCTTCTCCATAAAGTACTTCACAGGCTGGATAAAACCGTTTTCGCTGAAGGATTTTGTTGCTCGACTTGCAAATAAACTGGACGGTGAAGCTGCTCATCTGTGAAAGACCGTTGGATGAATCGTTCTGTCCAAAGTTAGGAATTCGATAGCGAAATAATAAAAAGCATGACATGGACTTGTAGTTCGCGGTCTTTTCGTACATTCTCATAAGCCATGAAAATGACGTTGAGTTTCGAATTCGAGAAGGAGTTTGACTTGTTCGGATTATTCATGACATTGAAGATTGCCTTTATCTATCGATACCCGTTTGACTTCGCAATCGTGACCACCATGCAGCCAGCTGACCACAATGTTTGACTCACGGAACCAAAGCTGGCCGCATCTCAGGTAAAAATTTGAATCTGCAAGCCCGAGGGCATTAACGCCAAAACCATGGGTCATTGCAAAAGCGCTGCACGGATTTTCCACTGTGGTCGTGAACCACGCCCAAAACTAACTCTTCCTCTTATGTATTCGTGTCAAACTGCATCTCCCATCATGGAGAATATCTATCGATACTCATACTCATCCATCCGACAGACGCTAAAAATCACATACCCGCGATTTTCATCGGAGCTGTCTCATCCTCAGGTAATCAAAGACGCTGAAGAACGCAGGGCATTAAGTCCGAATTTAGAGGTCAAGGCCCGTAAGCTGAAGAGTTTTCTCGCTTCAGGTCATTTGCCCGGCACACTTCATCATTTACTTCAGGGATCTCCGTGCGTTTTCCGGACTCTCTGTCTGTGTTGGACTGCATCTCCCATCTTGGAGAATACTAATCGATACTGAAACGCAGCCATTCGACAGACGCTAAAACGCGATTTTTGTCCGAGCTGTCTCATCCTCAGGTAAGCCAAACCGCTGCAGAGCGCAGGGCATCAAGTCCGAATTTAGAGGTCAAGGCCCGTAAGCTGAAGAGTTTTCTCGCCCGCATCATGTTCACTTGAACTTCGAATGTTTTTCTAAATTCAAATTTCCAACAAATCAAAAAAGGAAAAGCCTTAGGCCCGATGATTTTTTTCTATTTTTTTATCGTATTTTTGTTTGATTTCTTGAATGCAAACTGACGGAGGAGTTGAGCGTAGATATCTCGATCTTGAACCTCCGGTTATATCCAAGCCATTACCCGGAGAGGAAAAAGACAATACGTTGTTACTTGGATACAACCTTCCGCAAAATCGGTGTTACTTGGACTGCAGCATCGTCAGCAAATGTATTCAGGTATATGGGTAACACAGCGGTCTCGATTTTACTTTACTGGGGGGATGGCCGTCGGGATTTTCAGACTTCATTCAGAGAGTTTGGAACTCGTATTGCCAACGGGTTTCTCGACCGTTGGCTTATTGTTCATGGGTGAAAGACGGATCCCGAATTCAGAAAACTGCGAAAGCACGAAATGTGAAATACTAGTTGTGATATTTCTTTCACGAAGTCTGTTTGAATACAGTAACAGAGAACGTAGACCTGCACGAAATCTATTGCGACTACATCGATTTTAAAAGCCTCTAAGAAAGATACGCCTCCTGCTTGTGTCTGTCACCCCCGTCAAGGAAGAGCCTTTGTGCCTGGATATACCAGGATTCATCTGGAAATTTCTTTGAGCTAGCACCTACAGTACGCATTAATCATCGCTCAGAACAAAATAACGATATTCTGGATCAGTCAGTTACTGCGTCGCTTGCAGCAGACCAAACGCTTCAATGTACCACCCCCACTTAACTCATCCGAGAATCCTCTTATGCTTTCCAACAGGGAAGTCAGAACACCCATAAGTCAGAACAACTGTGACGTTGGACATGAAGCAAAGTTCGGGTGGGTTTTCAAAAACGTCCTGAAGTGGAGAAATAAAGGCAGAGCAACTGGGGAGTCAACAGCACGGAATGGCATCTGGGCCTTACTTTCAAAACAAAAGCCAGAAAAAATTTGAAGAAACTGACCATTCTAGATGCAGAACGTGAATCGTAAACCCTGAATAAGAACTCCGGGATATTACTCTTTCGAGTCAAATTGGCACACGACAAAAAAATGCGTTTTTTGAAAAGGGGGGCTCTTTAAAAATGAGGGTCAATTTAGGCCTTCAGTACAGGGGCTGGCTGCGTCACGGACCAAATTTCGGAACTGGCCAACTTGTACAGCTGAAGTATGAAATAAGAGAAGTTTTTGTTGCTCCTAGGGAAACAACGATATATGTCAACTTACAAACATTCTGCAGCTTGTTGAATTCAACCCGGGGAGCGGGTTTGTGCTTGCATGTTATCCTCAACAATAATCGTCCATCTTTTGTACGTTTCTGTGGTGTCCTTGAGTTGAAGGTCACCATTCTTGTTGTTTCTTGGTGGCTACCGAGTGCTGACACTGGCACTTTCTTATATTTTCGGATAAAGAACATTCAGTTGACTTTTGAACAAGGAATGAAGCTAATCATTCCCTGACGTTCTCGAGATCTTACAGTTTCTATTGTCTTAATAGGCACTATTCAATCAAGCACATTTTTGTTCGAGTCGGGGTGGATGTTCTACTACAAAACTGCTTGAGGCATTGACCAACAGTACAATATCTGCGGTGCTGTGCCGTGATGAAGCCGGATCACTCTTACTGGACTCAATCAAGGAACCAAGCAGTTCGGCATCCACCTTGAATGTCCAATTCACTAGCCCAGATTACGGGCAGGATTAACTTGGGCATGAAGTGGTGCTGATTGGTTATGAGCACTCTCAGTTCAAATTTGATCAAACTGAATGTGAAACGTTTAAGATCTCTTTCGCATTTTCGAACTGAATCACATCAGAAGCAGAGAAATATGATTTCCATTCACTCTTTCAATTCAGGAAGAAAAAGATGTGGCGTTCTCTGTCGCCGTTGGCATTCAGCTAAACTTGTTAGCGGGGTTACAGTAATGAAAGAATTCTGCGCCAAGCGGAATGGTCTTCGGTGCAGATTCAATTATATTTCACCTGGAGTCATGTTCCCAGAGGATGACGACTACGTTGCTTATACTAGAGAAAACCCAGCCCACGAGGAAGCAGTGAACCTTTCAAGCGCAGCCATCGAAAGAGCTGCAGAGTATGCAATGACTGAGAAGATGCGCTAAGAATCCACCGACGGAGCAATAATCTTCATTGAAAACTTTGCCAAACTGAACAGGTGGAACTTGCAGATGTGTGAATCTCTCATGATGATGATTCCACCTCTCATTTACAGGGTTAATCGTCTCTACCATACAATCTCATAGCATCAAAGCTGCAATATATGCTGAAGAAAGGGTCCCTAACAATCAGTTAGCGCGGCACTACATTGAACAGCGAGTAGAATTCGTAAAAACAGGAAAACGTGGTCGATGGATCTCTGAATAAATCAGCCTCACAATACCGCTTGAAACAGTGAAATGAACGCATATGATGTTGCTTGATAGTGAGAAAGTCAGGGTCTTCTTCGAAACGGTAAAGATCCGAGTCGATAAAGGTGCTTCAACATATTTCTTGTCTTCAGACAATACGCACGGGAAAGCTGGCTGCGGTTGTGGATGACGACCCAGTCCGCCTACTGGTTATTGTTGGACAAGGGGACAGAAGGTTTGAAACTGATTCCCCCGTATTGGTTGGAGACACAGTTTTTTGTCGCTAGACATAAGGACACAGGGTCGATAGATTATGCAGTGAGCTCTTCAGTGGAAACCCTTTCGGCTATTAATCTCCAGTATGGTAATGGAGGTCATAATTAAGCTCTTATGCTACTCATGTGCATGTACGCCTGATCTTTTCTGTAGGTTTGATGCTTACGTATTTTGCATTTAATGATCCCCACACTGATCTACCCAAATCATTCTCTCTTTTGCAAATCGTGGCCCCGCATGTCAACTACCTTACAACACACCCTGTGCGCGAAACCTGGATGATTTCCGAATGAGTAATTTGAAAACAGAAACATATTGCGAGAATACATGGTTAACGACTATTACTTAGGGCCCGACACCGTTCGATTTCAACCTTAGTTCTAGGTTCAATTTTGTGTAAAGCCAAACGTAATAGATTCTGCGGTTTTTTGACCTCACCTTGGTAGCTTCATCATTGCCCTGACGTCAGAACCTATTAAGTTTGGCTGTACTGTGTCCTGCCAATACATCGGATCCATGAACGGTAAACTCTCTGGCTGAAGACCGAGCCTGTGTTGGCAGGACAGAGTACTCCACCATTCCTTAGTGGCGGTACTTACATGTGTTCTTTACTGCACACAAATGGGTAACCAATGGAAACCAACGTACCAAAACCTCCATTCTGTGGCGGTCGCATTACCGTGCATATTACATCAACATCCTGTGATACTGATCCATCATCAGAAGGGTAGCGTCTAGTCGTCTTGAAATCCCAATCACCAGTCGAATATGTTACGCAGATAAACAGGCATAAGCAGCTCCTTCCCATTCAGTCTTCCCGTCTCCCAATAAGAATATGCCGAGATGAACATTTTCCCACTACACACAAGTTGCTTGTGAGATGATATAAACTAAAATGGGTTGATTGCGCTAAGCCCAAAAGGGATGGCGATGGCGATGGTGCTGAAAATGAACCCTCTGAATATTGACGTCACACCTATACATGGTATGGCCAAGCCAAGAAACTTTTGGCCGCGGCCAATGAAACTTTTGGCCGCGGCCAAAGAAACTTTTGGCCGCGGCCAAAGAAATTCTTGGCCGCGGGAAAATGGAACTTTTCGCCTCAGTTCTCGTACTTACCACATTGTATATCTATGATTTCTAAAATCTAACTAATCTACCACACAAATTCGAGGGACTGGAGCTGAGTTGGCGTGCCTCTCCACGGCGAAAATCAAAACATCACTAAAACGCGCCTTATTTTAAGAAACGTAACTCACGATACGTCAAGAACATATCCTGAGGTAAAAACTAAGTAAAATTTCAGGAAAACTGAGGTGAAAAGTTCCGTTTTCCCGCGGCCAAGAATTTCTTTGGCCGCGGCCAAAAGTTTCTTTGGCCGCGGCCAAAAGTTTCATTGGCCGCGGCCAAAAGTTTCTTGGCTTGGCCATACCATGTATAGTCACACCCATCAGTGCCATCCATTCTGATGGATGTCGTGGCGCCAAACTCGATTTTGCATGGTCCCATCCATTCGGGCCCATACCGACCGAGATTGGTCGATTTGAAAATGGATGGTGGCATGGTGTCATCGCTTTTTGCGCTTAGCGCAATCCCCCCAATATCTTCCGTTCGACGGCCTTTAGTACCTCTTTGGGCTGAACTGATTCGACAGTCAAAGAACGCAGCGGTCCTTAGTAACAGAAGTTTGTTATAGGTATCGATTCTGACTTCGTTCTTTCGTATAAACAAGTAGTATGTATAGCTTGCCTGTGGTGGAAGCGTTTGATGAAGTGAAATCTTCCCGACAGTCGTTTCTCCTCTAATCGATGCAAAGTGATCGAAAACGAGAGAAACATCTCACGGGATGAGACACTTTTTTATCTAATACAGTTAATCAGCGGTCAGAGTAACATATGTTTCAAAACGATACCAGAGATTGGACAGTTACTGCGTCGCTTGCAGTAGACCATACGCTTCAAAGTATTCCCTCCAGTTAACTCCTTCCAAGATCATCCTGTACTTCCCCACAGGGAAGTTTTGGGGAAGTAAAAACTCCTATAACGGTAGGCATAAAGCGAAGTTAAGGGTGAGTTTTCAGAAACGTCCTGAACTGGAAGAACAAAGCCCGGACAACCGGAGAATCGACTGCACGATGGCACCCAGGCCTCTCTCTCAAAACGAGAGCCAGAGGGCAAGAAACTAAGAATTCTCGACACAGAGCGGGAATATCAACGATGCCGCTGATCTACATCCTCTGTGTTTGTCTTTCAAAGGTCATGCATAACCTCTGCTGTGTTATCGAACTAGTGCCGTCGCTTTTAACGCCTATTTTATCGCCCTGTTTTTCGGCTACGTCCCAGCCCAAATTTAAAAGCTCGCCAGCTTGTAGAGCTGAACTGAAAGGAAAATAAGTTTTTGGTGCTCGTAGGCAAGCAGCGACAGAAGAGCTCAAATGAAAGCCAATGAATTCAAGGAAAAAGTTTTTGATTTCAACTAGCAACAGCGGCCATTTATGTTTTGGTGCTGACAAATTTGACAAAAATACAAAGCCTCCGGTTAACGTGAGTAGAACGAGCGGGTTGCAAAGCAATTTTTTTTGCGACTCGTCAGCTCGTCGAAGATAGTTTCGCAAGATTGAAATCCCTTTTGAAGCATTTTGTGATAGACTCACATATACGACAGACTCGAACATTTTCAACGGTATCGTGACATGGTATAGTGGACTGAATCTGACAAGCGAGAGATACGAAAAGAAGTTAGACTCAGCACAAACGGCTGATGATTTGAATACAACCTTTTTGTATAAAGGTCGTTTAAGCAAAACAGGGATTTTGTAAACGGCCGGCGAAAAGAGGATCACCTGTCTGTTTTGGGATGTTGAACTAAACTATAACTTCAAATTTCCGGCTGACGTCCCGGAAACCCGAAATAAAAGGATAGAACTTCATTATGGATGTGGATGAACCTGTCTCGGATGAGAGTGAGACCGCAAGCGGTGACGAAGCTGACGGAAAAGTCGCAGATGAGCATTCAGCTGAGAGCAGCTGAATGCTTTGTGTTGGCAGGGCAGAGTACTCCACCATTCCTTAGTGGCGGTACTTAAATGTGTTCTTTACTGCACACAAATGGATAACCAATGGAAACTCACGCACCAAAACCTCCATTCTGTGGCGGCCGCATTACGGTGCATATTACATCACCATCCTGGGTTACTGATACATCATCAGAAGAGTAGCGTCTAGTCGTCTTGTAATCCCAATCACCAGTCGAATATGATATGCAGATCAACTGATATAAGCAACTGCTTTCCATTTAGTTTTCCCGTTCCCCCAATAAGAATATGCCGAGATGAACATTTTCCCACTACACACAAGTCGCTTGTAAGATGATGTAAGCTGAAATATCTTCAGTCTACTCGACGGTCTTTGGTACCACTTTGGGCTGAACTGATTTGACAGGTTAAGAACGAAACGGCCCTTAGCAACAGAGGGCTGTTATATGGTTCGACTCTGACTTCGTTCCTGCGTATAAACAAGTATGTTTAGCTTGCCTGTGGGGGAAGCAGTTGATGGAGTGAAATCTTCCCGAAAGTCGTTTCTTCTCTGATCGATGCAAAGTGATCGAAAACGAGAGAAACTTCTCACGGGATGAGCATTTTCTATCCAATATCAGCAGTTCGTAAATCAGAGCAACTTTTCATTCAAGTTCACGCAATAAGGCAATGTTTTTGATACGTGTTAGACATTTTATTTCGATGTTGCATTAAGACCCAGCGTACTATACCGCATTTACATGAAGGTTCTTTTCCATACAGTGCCCGATACATGGACGAGTTTCATCTCCGCCGTCGACCAGGACTAGCTCAACATTTCTTTTATTTTTCATTCTCCAGAATAACAGACTGCATATTTATTGATTTGGATTTTTCAGTGAATTCTGAATGACTGGAAAAGAGATTCCAGACATTCGGAAATCCCACCATTCAAGTACAACAATCAGTATGTCTGTTATCCACGTCGATAAAAAGCCGTTGGGACTGGATATACTTGGATATATCTGGATTATCTCCGGCCTCAACATCAATCATCGCTCAGTGTCGCATGTGATCCAAACGATCATAGATCGGTCAGTAACTGAGTCGCTTGCAGTAGACCATACGCCTCAAAGTACTACCTCCAGTTAACTAGTCACAGAATCATCCTGCACTTCCCCACAGGGAAGTCAAAACAACTATTACCTTTTGCATTAAGCGAAGTTAAGAAAGAGTTTTCAAAAACGTCTTGAAATGGAAAAATGAAGCATGAACAACTGGAGAATCAACAGCGAGATGGCAATTGGGCCTCTCATTTAGAACAAAAGCTAGAGAAAATTTGAAGGAACTTAAGAATTCTAGACGCAGAGCGCGAATATCAACGATGCCGCTGACCTGCTTTTTTCTATTTGTCTTCTAAAGGTCAAGCATGAACTCAGTTGTGTTGTCCAGCTACTGGTTTTGCTTTTAAGGCTTATTTTATCGCCCTGATTGTCGGTTATGTGAGCGGCCAAATTTTAGAACTGGCCAGCTTGTATGGCTGATTTAAAAAGAAGAGAACTTTTTGGTGTTCCTAGGAAAACAGTGACAGATGTCTGCTTACCAATATTCTGTAACTTATCAAATTCAGCCTGGAATTGTGCTTGCGAGTTATTCTCAAACAAGTTTATTTATTTTCTGTACGGTTCGAGTCATATGACTGTCTGACTCGATACCTGAAATTCAGAAAACAGAGACCGTAAGTGGAGGCCCAGTGGTCACAAATTTGAAAGGTCCCACACGCTCTCTTTCTGAAACCTCGGGCCTAGGTTCAGGTTATAGAACAAAACGTCATTTTTCTTGTGCTTGCCATTCTTTATGATTGTACTGTTTGATTTTGTGTTTCATCTCTTACTTGGCTTTTGGTGTGATACTGTGAGCGTGCCGTACTCAAATATTCACGTATGATAGCTTTTCTTTTTGAGCTTTGGACTCACGTTTTTTCTTCACTTAATGGTCCCCACGGTAGACTAGCCACATCATTGTTTGTTTCACGGGTCCTTATCTTTCATTTGAACCTTGCAAGGGTTTGACGTGAGGTCTGATGGGTTTCGCGCAATTGCCCGAAACCCGGATGACATCCGAACGAATAGAATCAGGCAGCGTTATCAGTAACCTCAGTTCTATGTTCCCTTTCTTGTGGACCATGACTTGCCAACAAATTATAGCCATGGACGATAAAAACAGTGCGTGAAGACCGGGCCTGTGTTGGCAGGACAGAGTACACCTCCATCCATTCTCCCGTGGCGGTATCTATATGTCCTCTGTACTGCTGACAGTCAGTACAGGGGAAAACCCGACGTACCAAAACTTCCATCCTGTTGCAGCCGCATTACCGTGGGTTTTACATCATCATCGTGGGTCACTGATCCATCCTCAGTAGAGTAGCGTAATCCCAATTCCTGTAATCCCAATCGTGAGTGGCATATGTCGCGCAGATAAAGATGTAGAAAACAAATGCATTCATCTCCATACATTACTCGTGTGCATAAGAATTTGCTACCTAGATACGCTTTTTTAGGATTTTCTGAATTGAACCGCTTACCAGAAGAGCAGCACTCTGACACGAATTCCGGGTACAGTACCACAACTTTGTTGCTAACCACCCGTTTGCAGCACGATCGAACGTGTTGTCACGGCTCATGGCACGTAAGTGTGATACAGTGTACAACACAAAGCCAGACAAGTCACCGGATATTTTCAGTCGAAAGATCACTTTATTAATAAAGTTACATGCCTGAACACTTTCTCTCACAGTTAAAACAAAGAGGGGAGTTAAAAAACAATCAAGTGTTTATCAAAACACAGAAACATTCCGGAACGGAACCATGTGACAAACGAGGAAAAAACCAAAAGGGAAAACCGAAAAAAACCAAAAACACTTTTCTATCACAATTAAAATAACATTTCGTGTCGGGAATTCTTTTCACAAGAAGAAAAACAACGCTTCACATATTCTGACTGACCACCGCATAGTCAGCTGGTTGGAGCTGGCGAATCTTGAAGAATCCATCGGCACCAGTACTGAATAGTCGATTATGAGAATCGACATCAAGCTGAATGACTCCATTTGAGGCATTCCGGAAGAAAGATTGCTTCTTATGTTCTTCCGGGAGAACGAGGAGGCAGCCATGAACAGATAAGCCCCACACTTTAATATCACCTTCCGCCGAGCCGGTTACGAAATATTCCTGAGCCGGATCGAGAGCAATGGCTCGAATAGCAGAATCATGAGCCTGAAAACACAAAATCCATCATAACATGTCAGTGATCGGACACATGATTTTTCCCGTGTAAATCTTGAAGAATGTCTGGAACCGTTTTTGTGAACTTCCCGTTTTCTTGAAGCCGGGGTTCACAAACCCGTTCTTGTGAACCGCTCAAGGTTCACAAACCCAGTTTTCTTGAACCCAACCGCTTTTCTGAACCGATTCACGAAACCCGTTTTCTTGAACCCTCCACCGTTTACGGTTTTTGTCACTTGGAAATCAGAGAGAATAGCTCATCTGATATTACAGCTCAGTTTTAGTTTAAATTTTTCAGTGAGCCGTTTCAAGATGAAAACGCCAGTATTTCTGCTCCCTAATTTCGAGGTGACAACAACCTAAACGGTGGAGGGTTCAAGAAAACGGGTTTTGTGAACCGGTTCAGAAAAAAGGTTGGGTTCAAGAAAACTTTTGTGAACCTTGAACGGTTCACAAAAATGGGGTTTGCGGACCCCGGGTTCAAGAAAACGGGGCGTTCACAAAAACGATTACAAACGTCTGCACCGGAAAAAACACATTTTCTGAACACGTCAGAACCTACCTGAAATTTCTGTCGTAGCTGTCGTTGTCGGACATCAAACAAACAAACATCTCCTTTCTTCCCACAAGTGATCAGCATATTATGCTGCGACGCAAACGCCAGCGCCGAAGCCCCATTCTCATGACAAATAAAAGAAGCCACAACTGACTTTTTTGGTGGAAGAAGAGTATCCCAAATAGCCACATTCCGGCTTTCCGAAGCATGTCCCGCCGTCGCGATGATGCTCGATGATCCGAGGAATGAAAATGCGGAACAAGTTTTATTATGACACTGAAGTGACATGTAAGGAGCAGCGTTGTTTGAAGAGGTGCCCAGTTGCCAGAAACTGACTACTCCATCGGCGTCACCAGCAGCGAATTTGTTTCCCTGACTGCTGAACTCGAGGTGATTGATCTTGGCCATACTTTGAGTTGGACGTACGGTGGTCAGGGCATTTGGGTGGCCGAATTCCCATAAACGAATCGAGCCGTCTGTAGAGCCACTGAGGTAGTAGGGAAGAAGCGGATGAGAGGTCAAACGACGGACTTCTTTAAACGGTCGTTTGTGCATCTGAAATGAAAGAAATCAGACGAAAAAACAAACACGAACCCTAATAACACGATCCAAAAATGAGGAAAAAAAATCCGGTGAAAAACAAAAAAAATAATTCAGAGTACCGATACGACTAATTTGAATGCAAAAGGAAAACATCAACTGAATAAATAATGAATGGAGATACTCCCAATGCATTCCAGTTGAACGAAAAAAAACAACTCCAGTGGAATAAAACCCGATTCAACACAAGTAAAATCAATTCACCGAAAAAATCCGGAAAACGTCGTGAACGAGACATGCGGGGTAAGATCCCAACAAAATCAGAAGAATGAATTAAGATAAAACAGGAACAAAAACATGACACGAATCAGAGCATGTGAAACCAGCAACAGAAAACGAAAGAGACCCGAAAGCGAAGCCAACGCAAAACAAACCCAGAAAACTTCAGAACTCAAGACTAGGAAATGAAAATGCGACGAAGGAAAGTGAAAGAAAGCGTGCTCCATGCAACAAACTGGCACATCACACCTTCTTCGAAAACGCCTAGAAGAACTAACCTTCTGCATCATGTAACCACTTCGACCGACGATATAGTTGGCAAAATGTTGATTACCGAAACCGGGCATGTTGAAACCTTTAAGCTGCGTCCACAGGAAAAAGAGAAGAAAAAACACCCGATTAGCAACCCCAAAGAGCCCATCACCGGAGCACACACACATGAAGCTAATTTCTACGAAATTTTTATCGATCAAAAAAAATTGCACTGGAGAGCATCTGCCTTTAAAAATTTCTTCGAAAAAAAGGAATTTAGGCGATTGATATCGTTTTCAGTTGAGAAAGTGGAATTCAGTTCTTACCACATAGGCGCCGCGCGTCGAGACCTGGTAATGTCCAGTTAGCGGGTTCGAGACCGCTTTGGAAAGGTCACTAGGTGGTCGGTCAGCTGGTGTTTGTAAAACGATAAATTCCGGGTCAACTTTATCCAAAATCTGATTCTTCATAGTCAACAAACTAAATTCCGTCTCATCTTGTAACCATCCTTCCGGATCCAACAACTGGGCGATGTTCACCTCATGAATCTCCTTCGACGTGCTAACGGCTATCAGTTTGCGGTTGGAGCAGTTTGAAGCAAAGGCACTGATTATGTCCTGATCTTTATGAACAATCCGGATGGCGTCTCGAGAGAATCGCGGAATATCGTCAGCGGAATTGAGGTCATAGATGGTGTCCATGGAAGGAAGTTCTGATTTCCGGTGCTTGAACATGTATTTCACGAATGTCTCCTAAAATATCAACCAATTATTACATCAAGATTACTAAGATTATTATTACAATCAAAATTTCTGTGTAAGGCACCAAAGCATTTTAATAAAAGTTTCTCAAATATTGTTGTGGCAAAATTTTCTCTGGAAGAAACTAGCAAACAGATCAGACTACAAACCTGAAGATACTCCTGATGTATCAAGTAGCTCCAAAGCCTCTTGATCGGAAGTGCAGCCGGCGTTTCCGACTGGAACGGTGTATTATTTGGTTCCAACAGAATCACATACGGGTTCCTTTTATTCGGGTCAAAATCATACCCTGAATAGGTATTCGGTACAAACTGCGGCGGCGCAGTTCCAAACTCATCCAGGGTTTTCATCGCCGAATTCTGCCAATCATCAAGCATCTTCGTTGTCTTATGAAGCACCGGCGATAACACCGGTAAATCTTGCTGCTCGATCGAAACCGTCGTCAGAACTTGTTGCAGAAGTCTAGAAGCGACCTTGATAATCACCAACCGAAGAATCGCCCAACTGTAGGAATACGGATCAGAATGTTCATTTTGCGCTCTTCTGCTGATTTCGTCCAATTCCAGCTCATTGGGCTCTTCTTCTTCGTCACTAGCGACGGATTCAGATGAATCATAGTCGACAAAGGGTGGGTTGGCGGAAGTGTCTAGCTGGGGCTTCCGAAGAAGATGTTCGACGATGCCGACTTCCGGTGGGACGAAGACTTCTTGGAATGATGAAACGTTGCTTATTTGAGCTTGTGGGTCCAGGCTGAGTGGAACAGGACTTGGTGTTTTACTACTGCCGGATAGGTGCAGTCCGAGGACTTTAGTGTTGAGAAGATTCCGGGATTTGGTGACGAAATCTTGGGCAGGGCTCGAGACAACCGAAATCACTACAGAAATCTTATTATCAGAGTTATCTTCTATACGTATAGCTGACCGTTTACCTGATTTTCTCCGATCGATACTTCCAGTCCGGTTGACCTTCTTCGCTCCTCCTCCAAACATGGCCGACCAAGTTTTCACATTGAAGCTGATCCCAACCAGTCGAAACAACAAGTTGAAATCTCTAGTAGCCAATCCAGCCGTCAGCAACGACATATAAACCGCCACATACGCCTCCATCAACAACACATACAGCCTCGGTGAGTTTTCATCCCGTTCCCTGGCTAACAGCGCTCTCAAACTCTGCACCCCAGGCCATTTACTCGGCTGCGTCGTGGGCATCAACCTTCCGCCCACTTCCGTGTTCCTTCTTTGTCGCTGCTGAGTGAAATAATATCCACCAGAGTTGATCAAAGTCGCAGCCAGAGCTTCCAGGGTTGATGATGACGTATGAAGATTCTTCGCCGAATACGCGTCACTATCACATAGAGACTGATAGGTGCATGCAGAAAGGGCAAGTGCAATGTCTCTAGTAGTGTAGATGGGACCAAGTGCTTCACCGGGCATAGGTGGGCTTTTCTTTTCGGCGATGGATTCCAGAAGGTCGTGGGACATATTAGAGATAAGGTTCACCGGATCGCAGGAGATGGACATTGGACCGGTGAGGAATGCAGACAGAAGCGGAAGTGTAGTCACGAATGGGATCGGGGTCAGGAGTTGCTGCTGTTGTTGAACGGAGCCTTGATACAACTCGTGGGCAAGGAGAGCCAGCTCCATGTAGACAGAAGTGAGTACACCACCGTTTCCGCCGTATAACTGAAAGAAGAACAACTTATGAGCAAAAAGACATAACTGGTGAAATGTCTACCACCGAATGTCTTTCTCGTACCTGACAATGGTGGACCAGAGAACGCAGCAGTTGCTGGTTGTTCTGCAGCCAGATTTTCCTTCTCGTCATCCGCTGCAATCTTGAATCGAAATCCATCTTCTCCGCCGTCATAACCTCATGCAAAGACGCATGTTCCCCAGAAGATAAAATCAGATTCCGATCATCCACTTCCAAATGATTCGGTTTCGCTTGATGGAGTTTAGCCGCCAACGCTGCTCCACTTTTGTAACACAACAACTTCAAAATCTCCACTTCCTTCTCCAGCCACATGTACAAAATATATCTCAGCTGTCCACCATCATTTTCCGCACCAGAAGCCAGAGTTCCCAACTCTTCCATTAGAATCTTCAATCCAGCAATAAACTTGAGCTGTTGCGCCATAATATCCGTTCGTTTCGACAAATCAACCGCGTTTGAGAGTATACTCGATCGGCGCGATGGGCTTGGTGACCTCGACACTGGTCTGCTGAATGAACGAATGGACCCCTTCTCGCTCTGATCATCGTCATCATCCCAATCCAGTTTCAGTTCCTCCTCTTCCTTGATCCCATTCTGAAATCTTCCAACTGAGGGAGAAGCCCAGTCGACTTCAACAGCGGGGACTTTGACCTCCTCGATTCTACTGAGTCTGTCCCCGAAGTTCGTTATGGTGTTTTCGCGGGTAGTGATGGACAAATCGGGGGTCTCGTCATAGAAGAACTCTGGAAGTTTTGAGAGAACTTCTAAAGCGAGAAGAGGACAACCGGCCCGGAAGTAGACATGGGCGGTTTTGAAAAACAATCGCCGTTCGATGGAGGATATCGCATCTTTCTTTGGAGCCTTTGTGCTCGCTTGCACGTGACGGACCACGATGGGATGATTTCTGGAATACAAAGTGGAATTTTTAGGACATTTCGTGAAACCTGAACGACAACGCTTACGAGATTTGTGCACAGTGAGACAGAGAACACAGTCTGAACTCTGAATCTGTTTTACGAGGTAGGAAAACCAATGCAAAATGTTCATACACAACTTCCCACTTTTTTGAATTAATCACTTATTAAAAACGCCAAAAAATTCTGATCAATAACTCTTTCTAATGATTTCCATAGTACACCTTACAAAAACAAAAAAAAAGGCAAAAATCGTACGAACGAAAATCATACGGGAAATTAAATTATAAAAAATGCATATCAGAAACAAGGAATGGAAGTGACAATCTTTATCAAAGCTGATCCAGTCTAAACCGCTTCCGATTACGAGAATCACGACCAAATCTGCGACACTTCAGCCTCAAGTCTACAAGATATTTCAAGTAAACTACAATAAAGCCAACCAACCTGAGATAATCGTAGAAGTTGAATATGCTAGGCTTGACTTCTCCAAGCCCGACGTCCTTCTCCTCAAGCAAAACTTGCAATGATGGTGCATACTCTCTCAATATCCAGTGCGCCATACTCTGCAGGAACGGATCATGTGAAGGTCCAACTGGGTCACCTTCCGCATTAGTCGAATCTTCTTGGACAGGATCGATGACATACTCCTGTAGCAGTTTCACTTGGTTGTCACTAACAGTCCCAAATTCGTCTCCATCATAAAGCCGAACAACCGTCAGAGCCAGCTGGATGTCAAACAGTTTGGTCATGATGATGTCAATGGCGTCTTTGACGGCACCTCCCAATAAAAAGAATGCGGCAGCGTGTTCGAAGCGCTGTTTGCCGAGCAGAGCGAAAGCGTTCTTGAGAGCGGCTTTGCGCCATCTGTCTTGAGTGAAATCATTGCTGAAGAATTCGATCATTTTGTGGTCTTTGATGAGACGAAATAACGCGGCTACGAGGTTCTTGCGCTTCATGGCCAAGTAGAACAAGGCTGCGTCCAGCGGGTTCTGGGTCGACTGCAAACACAAACAGATACGTAAATCGAGATAAAATGTCCATAGCTGCTAATCCTAGCTTTGACGGTATGAAAGTTTGGCTATACACGACGACGAGATTCCAGAATTTATTGTCTTCCGCGAATTCTAATCTTAAATAGACTTCCTGAATCAAACTGATTGCATGAGCAGTCCGCACAAAAGCAGTCCGTACAAACAGCAGTCGGTACAAAAGATCGAAAGATACCACGTTGAGATTTTCAGACCAACATGCGGCTGTCACAGGTGGCGCTGGGTGAGCATGAATCCGACCCCAAACAACAGACAGAACACAATCCATTTGACAGAATATCACTCTGCCAAGTGCTGGTGACCAACAGCCAATCGTTCGGTTGGAAGCATTCTGATTGGCTGGCCAAAAGAGCGGAAAAACTTGACTCCGCCCCCGACACTTGGAAAACTGCCGAGTCATGAGGACAACATTTCGGCCGTTGGCTGAATCCATCCCAAAAGTTCAAAACATTTTTTATCGGACCTTCATCTCCAGAAGTGAACCTTGATACACCAAAGACTCCGGAACTAGCACGACCTTTCGGAAACTTCAAAATTTTGATAACTTATCAAACAATAACAACTTCCCACCAAGAGAAGAGATCCCAGAAGAATCCAGGAGAAGGAAAAGAAGGGAGCAGGAAGTTTTCAGGTCCCAGAATTATTATCAAAGTAAACCAGTACAACTCATTGTTTTGAAAAATTCCATTTTCGGAAGAATTTAGGACATCTGACGTCATCAAGGGCCATTCGAAGTTTTTCCGATGAGTAGCAAAAAGCCGCCAAAATATCTTGCTTTACAGAAATCAGGTTAGTCTGACCAACAGCTCCCAGTCCCACCTAAGATTAAGTCAAACTCTGGTACTTTCACAGAAAAGTTAACACAATTCAGAGCAACAACCTGATCGGTCCCTCCCCAAGAATGGAACACATTATCGACGTATTCTATCCTCCTGAAGTATTGCAAGAAATGGGAAACAACGCCGTGGAGGAATTTCCGACACTGACTACAATAATCAAAACAGTGGCTTATTTCCT
Organism: Isohypsibius dastychi; assembly: GCA_034696485.1. Taxonomy (NCBI): domain Eukaryota; kingdom Metazoa; phylum Tardigrada; class Eutardigrada; order Parachela; family Isohypsibiidae; genus Isohypsibius; species Isohypsibius dastychi. Next base: position 17,552 of record JAQIWT010000337.1, read on the forward strand.
GAAGTTGCTGGAGCATTTCGAAAGAAAATATCCGATCCTGTACAAGGCATATAAAATCATCACAAATGCCGTGGAAATCATGAGCTACGTGCGCAACCTAATCCGACGACATCGTGAATCTAACGACCTCTTGGTTTAAATGCCCGTGTGTTTTGTTTCTTGTGAAACAACTAACATCTCGAAATTTGTTTTCTTCCGCCTTTTTCATCAGCGGGTTTTATATCGAAGTGTCTTAATGTTGGCTTGAAAACAGGAAACAAATAAACTTGAAAATGAACTTGTGTGCCGAAAAAAGTACTTGTAAGTTGCAATAAACGGCGTTGTTATAAACCAAAACCCTTATCTCTCCCAATATGCAAATAACAGCCATTCTGTTATCACTCACGGGTTCAAAGTACCAAAACACACGCTGTTTTTTAGCGACCGCCAGCCAGCTGAGAAATTCAGCGCCAGACGTTCAGTCAAGCCATTTCGCGTCACCCTCTCTGGCCGCTGCTAGCAAAGCACACGTTTTCCTGATCCGCCAGTCTGTTATCGTTTTGTTATGCGCTTGTCGGAAGTAGATCGTTCTAGCGCATCAAGGTAGTCAACACCAGATACAGGAGTCTTCTCTGAGACCAATGAAAAGAACACCCGCTCCAACGACAAATTGAGAAACGGAGTGACTAACGAAGTCCAGCTAATCTGACGAACCCACCCCTGTTGGAACCTCCCAGAAAAGAGATTAGGAAAAGTCAAAAGGTGTCCAATACTAGACGCTTCTCTTTGCCTTCAGTCGCTTCAACAACGAAGCAAACGCTTTTCATTATTCGTTTTTCGTTGTCGGCAAAACAACTGGACTGATCAGCTGGAATATTCCAAAGGAGACCAACGGCAAAGTGTTCACTCTTCAACAGCTGCAGGCAGGTAAGGCTACTTTTTCCTCATCCAGGAAGCAGAGCGGTATCCTAAATCCTCTTCATCTTCTCTATCAACTGAACCCACCTTCAACGATCTGTCTGTTTTATCACCATGAAAGTCTGCCTATCCTAAAATCTAATCTATACTCTTTGATCAACAGGTTGGACAGGCTATGGCCAAAATCTTCAAACTTCCCCCTGGAATGGCGTTCTCAGCCCCGCATATTGCGAGTGTCAACAGCCACGCGCCGCCTTCTTCCCAACATCCCATGCAAGGGAAATCTTTTGGCAAGCGCATCTCGCTCGTGAAAACGCGATTCAAAGCCAACAATCCTAAAGTCTGGCGATATGGAGGGTATGCCTGGAAAGCGATCTGCATGGTTTCGGTCATCTTCACCTTCGCTCACGGAGCAATGAAAATTGCTGACCAAATCAACGGAGCAGGAGTTCATCTCTCGGAATCCACCATTCAAGGAATCAGCTCATCCATTCCCCCCTGCCAGTGCTCAAACTGCACCACCACCTCAATGTTCTTCACGCTTTTCGGATTCAACAACCTTCCAAAAGATCATGGCTAATCCAGGCCCAAAACTGCCCTTCCTTCCGGTCCATTAAATTATTTCACGAGACGACCGAAAGCCATGAAGAAACAACAGCGCTAAATTTGATGATGTCATCTGACCTTTTTGTTGCGGTAAAATAACAAATGCTGTTTGCCCCTCAGCGATCTGTCGTCTGATCGGGCTCATTTCCTCAGTAAAAAGCTTGATGTTATCACATCTCCAAAAAAAGCATTCCCAAAACTAATTCATTCTTTTTTCTAAGACTGACCGGAAGGGAAAACGGCAATAAAGTTGAACCTGAACTTTCCCGTGGTCTGAACATGTGTATTCGTTATCACTGGCAACAATGGCCTGCTTTCCGGAAGCTACACACTTCTATTGTTTCTCGACCCTAACTCTCGAATTCGGGCAAAAGTCACCTGATAAATTTACAATCCGCGTCCGTTGACGGTAAAATTTCATCTAATGACTCACCTGAAAGGCATTCTTGGCCAACTTTTCCACGACCGTCTTCAGTAGGACATTGCTCCTCAGCCACCAACCAATGCCGAGTTCGCGCACATCCGACCATTTCATTTCGCCATGGATGATATTAGTCACTGCATTCAAAAGCTCTTGTTGGTTTTCCGAGTGAAATGCCCAAGCGACGTAGCTCGACTCAAGTCCATGCTTCTGTAGTGAGGCGCGCTGATTGTGCGGAATACATCGCATCAGATAAACGTGTTGTCGAACGGCGAGAAGATATCGAAGGCCGCATGGATCAACGTTCTCTGTTGTGGCACGTGCGTCTGTGGTTTCTTCTGGTTCCGTCTGCACAGTCAGACTTCCGCTGCAGTTCGCTACTGTGTTGGCCAGAGCCAGCAAATGCATCTGATCCAGACTTGATAGAGCTGTAACAAAGAGCAAACAATGGCTCAGAATTCGGAACGTGCTTCTCTTGTACACTGCTTGCTGCTCAGTAATCGGAATTCAGAAAACAGGTAGAAATACATAAAAACAAATGATGAATTGTAAAGTGAGTAAATATCACACGGATATTATGCTGAATAAGTTAGCAAACAATAAAAACCACAAGTCGGATAGAAATGCAAAATGCTTAACAAAAAATTTACCGGTGACCTTTCCCGGAGAAACAGATTTACTGAACAGAAATTTATAATCAGTTTGAAACCAAGATGGAGGAACATACGAATGTGCGATTTTTTAATCAAAAAAGAACAAAAACTGACCACAGCGGCCGGTCTTGAAAAAATTTCGAAAATCAGACAAAATAGTTTTAATTTTGCACACCGAGGGAAACCTTACTAATTACTGGATAAAAATACAACCTACATAACATTACAACCCATGCTATTCCAAGATCTCGGTCCAGAAAACACACTTTTCATCGTTACACAAGAGAAATAAGAAGAATTTCGATCTGAACATGGTTCGGTTTTTTTCGGTTTGACAAACAAAAATAATTCAAAACGACAGTGATCAACATTGAGATGATAAATCCGAATCGAATTAATTTCCAGCCTTCCACCGAACTCTGTCATCCTCATTCTCGTGCTATATATTTTAGTCAGTAAAACAATATCTCAAGAGCTTTTTACGCTGATTACCAACCTGGTAGATGCATGTGTGTCAAAAGATGGATCAACTGAGCGGCTTGATGGGGCCCAAATGAATAAATGTCCGGATTTCCTTTCAGTTTTGCAGCGCGACTTTTCTTTCTCGGCGAATCCACCCGATCTTCCTCATCTTCATCATCATCGAGAATATCATCCAAATCATCTTCATCCTGCTTCGAGCTGAACAACGCATCATAGCTCTCCTGAGCATCAGCTCGCTGGGTCTGGTGAGTATCAGCCTCCAACAGCGCAAATAACGGCAAAGGGGGAACCGCTTCGATTTCGACATAATCCAACTGCAGATCTTCTAGTTGGCCAGAACCGACCAATTCTGTCGTCGGGCTCATGGCAATCGACTTCCGACGTCCAATGGACATTTGCCTGAAATTCATACATGGTCAAAACAGCCGATTTCAAATCAATGAAATCGTCAGCTAGACGACGTCTGGCAAACGATCAGCAACTGAGCCAAACAAAAACCGATCAACTCTTCTTCTAGTCACAGCATTCCAGGGAGCGGCAAAGATATCGAACGCGATATGGGTCAGCTGGAACGAGCAATGTGCACATTCCGAGATAAAACCAACCGATATGCATTTCAAACGAGAATACATGCCGCGAAAAAATTCTTTCTGATTAAGGTCACTGAAAATAAAGCTACAAGTCTCTCAACAACAGCCTAGGCTGGAGTGTGGCGAGCATTAGCCAGGGACTCGATTTTTGGCGCGCAATACTGGTTACTGCCCGCCTCAACCACTTGTCCATATTACAAATCGAGCATTTCTAAAACTCCACCAAAACGATCTAGCGGCAAAGGTAAATAATCATCGGCCAATAATTCGGTATGTCAACATCGAATGCAATGGGAGAAATTCGTGTTTTCCCGTAACGCACACACGAAAGCACAATTTATCGCTAACTGACCGAATGAGCCCACACCCATTTTAGGGCCTTCATTTCCCTGTCTCTCATTTTGAAAGTTCTGCGTTTCGATTTTCCACAAAGAATGAATTCATTTCAGCCACGCGTCTTCTTCAGAATGAAATTCCCCAAACGCATAACAATCGTGCTATCACGTGTGATCATGGGGATAATCTCAAGGGGGGGGGGGGGTGGCAAACAGTCGTAAAATATTACCGAAAACGGGTTGACACATTTTTCTTACACCCGAGCTGTTCAGAGAAACTCACCGTGACAGCCTTCCGTCTTCCAGCTCGATTTCTGGTGACTGCGCATTTCCGGGCACAGCAGATTTGATACACCTCAACAGATGGGCCAGAATCGCCTGTACCCGCTTCAGCCTGCCAAAGTTCAGCAGCTCGGTCAGCTGTTTTGGATGATATTGTGGTAAAACCGGCGCGGCGATCCGAGCCGCCTCAAATAAACCTCGATCCAGAACAATATCCCCCAGAATTTCCTTCTTGACTGCAACTTGGCTAGTTTGAGTCATTGTTTTTCGGGACTTGCTCTTCTTCAAATAATCTGTCGACATCAGAGACGGAAGCGTTTTCGAAGTTTTCATCCGACTTGACGATGTTCCCATTTTCAGAAGGTTCGAGTAAGACAGATCTCGAGCATCTGCCAGTGAAGACCCCACATCATCCAGCTCTCCGTTTTTCTTCCACTGGGAGTAGACATACATTTCGTTATCCATTCCTGAAACAAAACAAAGGTCACTCACACCGATCATGCAATCATGTCATGTGAAAAGCAGAAACTGAACTGATCTACCACAGTTTCAGCTCAAACTCAGCTAATTTCACAACTTCCTACTGAGTGTCACTTCCCCTTCTGACATGAGATGAGTCGAGCAAAAACTTCAGACAGTTTCCAGATCTCAGACAATCACAAACTCACCGAGAACCAATAATCCAGTGCGAACCCAACTCAGCCGATTCGGTATGGCCGGTGCTCCATCTTGGTTATCAAGCGTGATGAGTCTCAGTCGCATCCATCGATAGAATCCTTTCTGAACCGGGATGGAGAAGCTGCTGGCCTGTCGCAATACGGGGCGCTTAGTCTTGACTCCTGATTCCGCCAACGCTTTCATGTTCTGCTGAGCAATATCGTTGCTGACAGCTGCAAAAACCATGATCTGAGATCCAAGTCCGATCGTAAGGACATGTGAGCCGTCTTCCGTCGAAACCCAGTCCAGAGTCACGTTCTGCTTCTGCTTGTGATGACCAGCATCGTGTGCATGTGAGGTGGAGCGGCGAATGGTTGCGAAAGATGTGCCATGGGGAATCAGTCCTTCATATCCGCTGAACACTCTACAAAGATAATGAACAGTATTAGAATGATCCCAAGCGAAAGGACCAGCCAGAACTGGGGGGGGGGGGGGGGGGGGCAAAAAATA
>JAQIWT010000338.1:0-22968 GCA_034696485.1 Isohypsibius dastychi
TTTTGCCCGCTCAACTATTCTGCCCGGCAGAATAGTTGATTCAACGAATCAACTGTTCAACTATTCTGCCCGCTACAGGCGCATACCACAACTGACGTACGAATTCTACGTTTGTTTCGATAGCTGATCGGGAAAGCGATCGCCCAGATTCGATCGACTGTAATGAGTACATGAGAGTTGCATATCGCTGCATGGCAGATCCAAGTTGTGTAGATGTGGAAGGTGCAGAACTTGAACCCAAACGGCCATTTTGAGTAAAGCGTGCTCATGATGTCTGGCGGAGTTTGGAGTACAGTGTTAATGAAGTTGGCTAAAGTAAGGTTGATGAGGTAGACGTTGAACGGCGTCCACAGAATTCTATTCTTCCAAAAGGTCACCAATGTAAGGCCGTTGGTGAGAAAGGCCGCTACGCAGATAACGGTCATCAAGATCGATGAAGTTGTCCAATGTGGACCGTTCGGAAGGTCAACTGACGTCTCATTCGAAATATTATTCATCGTGGATATCTGATTCTTAAGGGACAAGGAATTTTGGATCGTCAGTTGGATTGAGAAAAAAGCCGTGGCCGACTCAATAAACGGACAGTTTATATTACCGTGGGTAGCGTAAGAGAGATGTTCGATATAATTCTGTAACAATGAAATCCACGTGTTGGCTTGAAGGTATAATATCGTACAATGACCATGTCCATTCTTACATTCGAGATCGCAATACATGAGCAGCCCATGATCGCCGAGATCTCCGACACCGCATTCACTCTTTTAAAATTTTGCGCAGAAACATGAACAAAAATTTTATGCACACAAAAGCTCTCACGAGTTGACAAATCAGAATCGGATCGCATGTGTCAACTCGAGCGTCATTAATTGCTGCATTTCCAGGATGTCGCCTCTTTCATTCAAGCAATTCTCTTTTTCATTCAAAGATTTCTCTCCAAAGAGTAATTTGGTTACACTTATAAAAACCATGCAGAAATGACACTGGTGTCCACTGGTTTGACGTCAATCCCATTCTTTGTACCTTTGATCTATCGGTTTTGTACGAGAAGCGCAGGAAAATGTTTCAGTTTAATTATTCGATATATTGCTTGACCATCACAAAGCGAAAGCATCCTTTTCGGGATTAGCTAGCACGTGCAAGAAGGAATAAAGACAAGGCCGTACCACATCATAGTTTCTTGAAGATCATAGTTATGCTTCGGGGCGAATCGTCTCCTGATTTTTTAACGCAGTGGTAGGTCAGATGATGGAATTTCAAGGCAGCAGTAAGATGTGAGTCAGGTCTCATATGCCAAGATTGTATAAAAAGCGTACTTGGTTTGACACCAACCCTGTGCTATAGCATTGATGTGCTAGCTGCTGATGCGTAGGTAGCGATGTGAAGAGCAGTTTCATTTCTTGATGTTTGACGCGTGTAGGCTCTGACATTGGCAGTGCATCCGTGGGTACAGCCTGAATCGCTTAACAGCCCGTGAAAGTCTCGGGAACATCTCAGCTCGGTCGGATACGACACGGAACGAAAATGAAGCGAAAAAAACCGTGTAAGTTAAAATCACCACTGCTGCAATATTAGTAAATTGTGATGATTGAGACTATTTTTTCCTACATAGCATACCCTTCTTCTCGTTCTTAACATTTGGATGTTGTTCATCCAGAAATGCAATCAGATACCTCTTCGCCGAAGGCATCAACAATGATCAGGATGTGCCATTACATCCTTATCCGCATCCTGGCAATCTTTCTTAGGCGCATCTTGAGGACCTTCCTCAAATCTTTTAAGGCCAGCCGCGCCGACTAGTGTTGGCATTTGGCTTCTAAAATGTGTAACTTCTCTAAACATACTCAACATTTGAGACGACTGACCTCACAACGGTTTTTTTGGCAAGACTACCTATCTTTGTTTTTCGTTGTATCATCGCGATTTCGCAGCAAAACCCGACGATCAACAGTTAATAGCTGAACTGCGGCGAAGTGTCAACTGTTTTTGATAGACCTTGCGAGTCAACAGAGCACAGTTACAGCCATAATCTCGACAGTAGCATTACCTCACACTGTTTACTCGAGGTAGTTCTTTCGGTGCACCAGCTAACCGGTGTGCAGAAGGTTTCGAGCTATTCTATGCCTAAATCTGAAACTGCGTGTGGGATATCTTTCCGGAGCGTAGAAAATCATCTGGATGATTAAGCCTGGAGGATGTTGCGGATCAATGTTGTTACTCCCACGCTTAGGGTTGAGGGCGTAGTAATTACGATGGCCAGCAGATTCAGAGTTGTCGAACTACTGTATCACGTAACAGACATACATACATGGCAAAGGTGAAAAGGAAGATAAACTTCTAATACTGATGCCAGGAATGTCCTGTTTGTGGTTTCCCCCGAACGAATACTGTATATCTGGTTTCTAAGTTCTTAATACTGAATCCCTTTGAAACATTGTGTGCCGTGAAATAAGTCTGTCTCAATCAGTTTCAGTTATGTCAGAAACGATTTCTGTGTGAATGACGAAGTTCGTACAAACTGTGCATAAACCAAAAAGGATCCAAAGCCGACTCCAGTGCAAAAAGCAATGAGGAAACTTGGTAGAAAGTCGCATCTTGGATGGGTTGAAAAAGGACCACCGTGAAGTATGTCGATGCAGGGGTCCAGCAAATGACCACACTGAGCGTCAGAACCGTCAAGACTTCGAACCCGTGTGAGGTGCGTCCTCGGGCAGGGACACCATCAGTCTCCCTGACAGTGACAGCGGTGTTTGGAATCGCCGCTAATGGTCGGACATACACCACTGTGCGACTTGGACGACGTTGGTGTGACGAGGTGGAAAACTGTTCCACTGCGCGAGATATTCGCTTGCGCCTCATAAACCAGATGACTGGATAGGCTCCGATTATCACCAGAAGGGTCATGTTGTAGAGGACCATCTGAATCGAGACTGCCCAGGCGAATTGGAATTCTGCAATTTAAAACAAGTATAGGTAATAATTTTATGACATTGCTGTACAACCCGAATTAGAAGCCTAGTCAGTTATTAGGGACCCTTATATGCAGCAAACGGATAGAAGACGGACTGGCTGATAGCGCGTTGCCACTCTGCTCTACGCGTAGAAAAGAGCCGTTTCTGACGCTAATCTGCCAAAATAGCGTTCAGCCCGCACTGCTTACGTGCTCAGATAACTGGCGCCGTTCGAAATGTTCGATTTGTTCGCCTATCCGTCATCAGTCAGTCCGTTATCCGTAAGATGCATATAAGCTTCTCTATTCTTTCGAAGCAACGTATTCAAAATTTCAAGTGACAAAAGAGTCCGTTTTTAAAAGGTGGTCCGAGGAGTTTGGCAAAAGGCTTTGATCTGATTAGGGGGGGGGGGGCTTTTATTTTGGGCTATACGGTACGTGGATTGAATTACGAATTAAATGACCTGAGATACCGCAATTTTGCCCCAGACCGGGTCAGTGTTTTCGCAACATGTGAACATGATCCTGAATTGTGTCATATTATAAACTGCAAATACTACTTGTTTAAAAGTTTGACTATGTTTCAGTTAAATCTAGTGATAGGCATTTTACCTGAATGAAGATGACATGGCTCCGTGTTGGTCGCGTTGCGATAATACAGTGTATCCGTGATGAACCCGGGCATAACGAGCGTATGAACGTATGTCCACATTGCCATGCAGGTCAGAACTGACGTGCCAATTTTTCGCTTATTGCGGTAGCTGATCGGGAACGCAACTGCCCAGATCCTGTCGACTGTGATTAGAACATGCGAATTGCACATTCCGGCTTGGCAGATCCATGTTGCGTAGATATAGAATGTGCAATACTGATGACCCAAAACCCAATTCGAATAAAGGGTATTAATGATCTCGGGTGGATTCTGAAGCAAGGCGTTCACAAAATTCGCAAGAGTGAGGTTGATCAGGTAAACACTGAATGGTGTCCATAAAGCTTTGTTTCTGCAGAAGATTGCCAACATAAGACCATTGGTCACCAGCGCGAGGCTGCAAACCGCCGCCATCCCACCTGAAGTGAACGTCCATTTTGGATCAATTTGTTCACTGGATGATATGTTAGATACCGTGAAATTCATAACCTTTTCTTGCTCATTCGACACTGAAATTGGAAAGATTAGCGGTGTTGTTAAACCTTGCTCGACGACGAGGGTTGACTTGTGCCTGCAGCTACCATCTTCAAATTAAATAATAGAAAACAAAAAGATTGGGTTCCTGGTTTAACGGAAGATTTGCCTGTTCTTATTACGGTCTGGTTTCAGGCGAGCAGGAAGACTGCTTTTCACATTGCGTGTGTTGATCCTTAGTGCATTCTAACCAGGAGAGACCACGCACGAACGAGTTTTATCGAATATTGTGCGGCGAAAGTCAGTTTTCGTGTTAATGTTGTCAGAATGGTCGACCAACTTGAAACTGCTGCGCCGGTAGTCAGATGACCTTGAATGAATGTGCAAAAAGATTTCTGTCTAGAGCTCCACCTGACTTGCGATAACTTTATTTCTACCGCACCGCCCTTCCCTTTCGTTTCCAGGTGAATCAATATCCAGTTCATCAGTGTACGGTTGAAAATTTCTTCATTACGTGGGCATACACTCAGCCGTTGTTTTCTGACCCAAATGCGAGCATGAACAAGCTAAAAGAATCGATTTGAACCCAGGCATGAGCCCAGTGCTTCATGTACAAAAGCTGTTCGCTGATGAAATTTCTGGCTGACAAGAAACTGAATATTTGTGGAACACTGTCGCCGGCGTTATTCCTGGGCTTCCGAATTTTAAGACTAGACACGTTATGCAGAGTTATCTGAAAGCATATCTCCACCTCTCTGTTAAGCTCGAGCGGTTTCCACCAGGTACCGATAATCACATTGTGAAAGAAACTATCGGGACAATTTGAAGCGCCGAGATCAAACCAAGTTCGGCGTGGCAACAGTTGAATGTAATCTCGGACCTGCGTCCAGTAACCGTGAAATAAACTGGATTTGATTCACGTTTCGCACCCATAGATTATCTGCTTTATTACCTGTTATGATAAAATGCATGGTGATGTTAATGGTGTTAATAAATGATGATGTTGATGTTAACATCACATTTCATGGCTTATGACGCCAGCATCTTCTGTTGTAAGTAGCCTCGCTGTTTAGGTGTCACACAAAACCGAAAAAATCACTCGCTGATCACCTCACCCTCGTGATCGTGAGACAAAAAACACTGTTTTCTTGTGGGTTGATCTCCATACCCTGAAATCCAGCAAAAATTGCAGCAAGGTTGACAAAACATGTCTGGAAACAAGTCTGACAACACTTCTTCATCATCTGTTCATCCAAATACCACAGCTACGACCGACTCCGCACCGGCATTAGTTGTGGCGACATTCATAATTTTTATCGCCGTGATCACCCTTCTTTACAACGCCCTCATCATCATTGCATTCATTAGTGACGCCAGAATCCGTACTCCATTCAACTATTTGCTCTTAAATCTGGCAATAGCTGATTTAGGAACGGCGATATTCGCCATGCTCCCGTTTTCAGTCAATTCATTCTTCAAAGTGTCGCAATACAGTTTCAAACTGTGCACGTTTCTGATATTTGAGAGTCTGACATTTTCATCTGGGGGAGCTATGGCGGTCATGCTGATCAGTCTGGACCGAGCCTGGTCACTATTCTGGCCGATTCACTATCGCCATCATCGGTCCACTAAGGTGACCTTTTTGATTTGCTTCTCTGCGTGGATTTACATCCAACTCGTCTTCATACCATATGCTGTCATCGATCGTATCTTTTACGCACGGGATGAACAAACTTGTCAATGGAATACTCCAGCGCAAAAAACGTATACTATTGTATATGAGCTGATGTTGTTCATTGTCCCCTTGCTTGGCGTTGTCATGGGCTATGTCGTCATCATGATAAAACATCGCTCCAGGAAACGAACAGTTCGTATGATAGTTCACCCATCAACGACAGTTTCAACTATTTCGACAATGGGCCAAGCGCCCAAGGTGGACGAGGGGTCGAGTTTTTATCTGGATAGAGGAAAAAAATCAACGAAGACTGAACGTGAATTGTTTTTGGCGCTGACTTGGTTGTCGGTGATTATGGTTGTGTTATGGATGCCGGCAACGATCTTCTACTTCTTGGCTGCTGCTGTTGGATTCTGGGATAACACTGTCCACCTTATTGTTATGTGTCTGCAGTTTTCCAGCTGTGCCATCAATCCATTGATCTACCATCGCGGTTTGCCTGATATTCGTCGAGCAGTTGATGGCATCTTCAGGAACTGAAACCTCACGGGATTCTCACTTGACCTTTTGCCATTAGAGACAAACACCTTCTCATTGTGCACCAATACCCGATGTTCATTCCACAAAAAGAATGCTTTGCGAAGAAAGCTATGTCGTACTCAAATCCAGGATATTTATCCGGTTTGGGTCAGCCTGGAACCAAGCAAGCAAATATGGTTCGCTTATTGCCAGAAAGTAGATTTGGTTCTGTATTTCTGACGTTTGAACATCGCGCACTTCCAGAAGATCGGTTCCTTTGTCTTCATCTCGTAACACATTATTTACCACACTTTGTCCACCGTGTCCTAAATACATTCACGAAAGATATGATCCCCAGAGACATGACCTTTCAGTGAAACCAGGCCGTAAAACACTAGTTACTCTATTGAATTCGTCGCAGTAGCTGATCACTATGAATGAATGGTTCTATTCAGATTCCATCCTGCTGAATTATACAATCTTGTTTCGGTGAAATCCTATTCTTCTCGCCAGCAGACTTCGTGGATTCATCCATGTTCCGTAAACCTAATTAGTTAATAATGAATATGCTCTTGATTCTCGTTCTTCCCACACCCCACTGTCAAGATCTCAGTTCGACGAGAGCAAAACCTTTACCTCAACATTGTCAGTAAAGCAGGTAGTCATTTTACAATTTTTCAGCTGAGTGGAACATTTCCAACGGTTTGCTATGAATTTATGGTTTAACCACTTCAAACAATTGTCTTTCGATGTTCTTTCATCAGGATGACCCAGAATTTGTCGACTATTCATAACCATTCCGCACTTGCAAACATAAGCGACAGGAGAACTTGGGACTTGCAAGGCCCATTGATTTTGACGCTCATCGTGAGCTCTGTTGTTTCTATAATCGCGATAATAACCGTGATAGCCAACCTTGTCATCATCTGTGCTTTCCTCAGCGACAAAAGAATCCGGAGTCCATTCATTTATTTACTTTTGAATCTCACGATTGCTGACCTGGGGATGGCTGTCTTTGGAATGCTGCCATTTGTTGTCAATTCCCAATACGAAGTCACCCCTTTTAGTCCAGCATTCTGCACATTCGCCATGTATGAAAACGTGACCTTTGCATCTGGCAGCGCAGTTGCTCTTGTGATAATCAGCATGGACCGAATGTGCTCTCTGTTCTGGCCGATTTGTTATCGTTCACATCATTCTTTAAAAACAACCATTATAACCTGCGTAAGTGGATGGATATATGTTCAGCTCGTCATCGTTCCGTACACAATCATTGATAGAGCCTATTACCCAGTTGATCACAAGCTATGTCTTTACAATGCTCCAGCTCAGAGGACGTATACGATGATGTATGAATTGCTCCTGTTCAATTGTCCGCTCGTTGGGGTCATTCTGAGCTATGCTGCAATTATGGTTAAACTCCGAAGAAGGAAGCGATCAGTCAGATGTAATCCTGAAATCTCGATAATGGAAAGAATTGAGCAGCACAATCTCGCCCCAACAGTGGCGCATGTTGACAAAAATGAACGTGGAGTCTTCGTGGCACTTTCCTGGCTGGCGGTTTTGACGATATTCCTATGGACTCCGGTCACCGTTTACTTCTTGTTGGCTGGTGCTGTTGGATTCTGGAACCATAATATTTTCCTAATTGTCATGAGCCTGCAGTATGCTAGCTGCGCTATCAATCCGTTTATTTATCACCGCAGTCTGCCTGAAGTTCATCAGGCGGTCAATCGACTGATACGACGCAGGTGATCTTGCCCTTCAAGTACACAGAGTTTTTGGTTTATTACCCATGTGGCACAACAAAAGTATATCACAAACCGAATAAAATTTGACTACTGGCACACAAATCAGTGCCATCATTCGACACGTACAGTACCATAAGTTATCTGAATCGTACTGAAACTGAGCTGGAACTACGTAGACATGATTGGTGCAAAATCAAAAGTCACTCTCACTATCTTCAATCAGGTCGATGGTCACCAGGACCAAGTCGTCTGATTCGCCATTTTCGTTAGTCGACGAACGCAGCATGTTCTCGTCGTCTGATTCATGATACTACCCAATCGCCATCCGCATGCGTGCCTCACTCAACCGAGTATTTCAGCTCCTTTAGCTAATTCCAATCTGTGCGACGATTCTTCAGCCCGAATCAACATGTCAGCATACTGTAGTCGAATGAAAAACGGGTAGTAGGCTTTTAGACGCAATACCCTTGGGATGATTCAGTGTTTTCGTCATTATGTCATTAGAGCCTATGCGATACGACGTCAAGGGCAAATCAGAATCTGTAATCAGCGTCGATTTTGCTGATTCTGACGCCTGATCTATAAGCAGAGCGTTGTTGCGTGCGGAACCAGCAAGATTTTCCTCAATCAATCAGTTTGATTGATGATCCCTACAGTTGTTTTCCGCGAACAGAAAACACATTCATCGCGAAGATTTAGTTGATTTTCATTGGATATTCTTCCTCGTTGCAATCAAAAGATAGTAACTGAAGCATCTTTAAACACTTGACATGAGAGAAAAACCAGAGGAAACATTGTATTAGGTTCCTGAAATTGCCAAACAAATCAACGAAACAAAATCTGCTGGGTACCCAGCCACCAAGCTGCTCTCCTTTTTTATGAGCTGGCAATCCCGGGGTCATAATTGCTTGATTGTGCAAAGAGATCAAAACCCGATTCATCGGATCAAGCACCTAAAATCTGACAAGATCAACAAACATCTTGGGTGGATTTTGATCACCGCTCTGCGATTGAATCTGGTCTGTTAAATCCAAGCGCTCTATATTTCCCACGTCAATCCACGAAATGATTCACCTTCCATTTGCTCGGCAGCTTTCTAGAAAGAGGAAACATGGAACAAGGACGATTAATTTTGCAGCAACGCAATCTGCCAAAAGAGCACATTTATGATATTCAAACTCACGTACCTGGTCTCTCTGCGTCACTGAGATGAATTACCAAAGTGCCTTCACGCATGCTGGATACCCAGCTGGGTTTTTGAAATATTCAAACAAGAATCAAGTTCACGAAATCCATTCCAGAATAGAGAAAGAGCAAGATCGCGTCAATTCCAAATAACCGATCTAGTTTAACGTGATCGAAAAATGACATCGACGTCGGGCTGAATGGCGTATGGCCTGTTTCGTTATTTACGTTCCCCCTTCATAGGATTAACGTACAACGCTGATCCTGATCGACCAGTTTTAAGGGGTCAGCAAAAACGCGATTTTTGCTGATCCGCCAAGGCAGCGCAGCGATCGTATCAGTCAGAATTCCATGAAGGAGGGCGAGGTGGAGTCGAATTCAGCAAATGATAGAGTTTGCTGATACTGATCCAGCCAACAAGCGCCCTTTCGCATAGGCTCTAATAGAGCCTATTATGTCAATATCATCATAAGTTTCACATTAATTTACTAAAATGACGGTCGATTTCTGTGTAAAGTTCCTCCTATGTAGTTGATCCTCTGAGACAAGTAAGACGCAGAGAAAACGGCATTTGAAAACAGCAGTTCGACAACTTCGCTCGCCTGAAAAATAGAACAGGTGGTGACACCTGCCGACGCTGCAAGAGCTAGGTGACTAGTTGCGTCAAAGAACTGCAAAATCGCAACTCACGAACTTCAGCGAACCATTACTTTATCGTTCCATGATCATCAAATAAATCGCTCAGAATCAGAACTCAGAAAGTCACCAGAACAACCAAAAGAATCGGGAAAAGTAACGAAAAGTAAACATATAACGAGATTGATCAGAACTCAGTTCAACTCTAAATGGCTCCATATGTCGAAATGGGCTCATAATCACGATAGCGTCTGGCGATACGAAGAGCTCGCAAAAGAAAAACGACGGATAAAACAGCAAAAACACTGAAGAGTACCATCAAGCATGCAAATATCGTCGTCGACAACAAATGACCGGCTTTCTCCGCGGGATGGGAATTTGTAGCGTTCAACGCCATCCCCAGAGTCCAACCAACTGACTTTCCATCGACCTGAATTGAAAAACCACAATGCAGTTCTGTTTCAGTGTTCAATATGATCAACGCATAATCTTACGCAAGAAGATCTAAAGCATTCGGAACCACTTACGTCTTTCAAAAACCGGATGTTCTCGAACGATGAAGTGTTGTAATGATATCCGTCAGTTAAGAGGGCATCCACGAACTGGGCTTCGAAACAATATGTCGCCAGATATGGGTTGTGGGGATCACTTGCATTCAACGTGTTGATCTGAAAAAGGCGAGAAACCACTTCCATATTCCTGGAAACAAGATGAGAAATCAGCTGACTTGCCTCAGTCCAGTTTTTCGAACAGAAACTTGCACTCCTCTGACGGAAATCAGCCAGTGAGACAACTCCGCTTGGTGAAGACGAATTCGTTAGATTCAAAAACTCCATGATGTAATAAAATCCCGCAAATGCCTTTAAATAAACGCCATTGTTTTCTAACCCTTTTTCCATAATTTAAATATTGACAAAACTCTCACCATGAAGCTGGAGTTTAGGTTTGGTTGATAAACTCCATCGAACGAGCACTGACCATCCGGATACGGGCAGTAAGTTGTATTGATCAAACTCCCCACTTGCGCCCGACATCCAGTCGAGTTGCTGGTTCCGTTGAACTGGAGGGTTTTACTCGTAGTTGGGAATGAATATTCTCTGGTGCAATAATGTCCGAATATACTATCGTAGTCCTCGACGGATGAATTACCGACCGGAAGACACGGATTTTCAACGACAGTGGAATTATTCTCTACAATCAACTTGGCTTTCAACCGGCGTTCCGCTTCCCGCATTCCAAAGCAGAGATAACTTTCGGAATACAACGTGTAGTTCTCGCTGAAGAGATATGTTTGGAATGTAGAGTTCGGGACGAGTATGGTTGTACTGGAGGGTTGGAACGTGATCTGAGTGGACGCTCCACCGAGGTCCAAGGCACCGGTGGTGGATATTCTTGGATCCTGAGGAAATCAGAAAAAAATTATTATCTTCTCAGACATGATCTCAAATTCGCGATGGGAAAGCTTCATAATATAACTGCAAACAAGAACATGAAACATTAAAATGTACAAAAGCTTGTGAACAGTCAAAAATAAATCGGAGCACACGAAACAGGCAGCTATGTCAAATTCTGTATGGAATATGGATGAGCAAGCATCCGCTTCTACCTCAGTTATTCAAAATCCGAAAAACAATTCAAAATTCAAAATCCAAAAAACATCCGAACTTGAGTGCGATCTTTCTCCATTCAGTTCATAATAAATTCAAACGCCTTCAGTGTCTTCTCAAAACTGTTAGAGCGCAGTAGATCGAAATTTCAGCACTGCCATGAATATGATAGCTACATGCAACTTCGATCACTTCTTACCAAGCCTGGAATCGATCTTGCCAGGTAGTTCGTGGCGACCCATCCAAAGGAGCCCTCTTCCTGACCGGTCAGAATTCTGATGTTGTTCGGGTTGCACTGGTACTTATAATCTCCGCTGATCATCATCAGAATCTTGTCCATAATCTCATCACTCATTGACCGGTTTGTTTCCCTGTAAATTTCAAATTCCGTTGGTTACGGCAGATAAATTAAATTCAAATATTTCGTTCACACCTCCACCGCGTTTAAAAACAATCGTACCTGAGGATCCGCATTCCCGCCGTTGCACCAAGATATATTTCGGTGAATTCACGAGACGGCACTGGAATTTGATCCCAAGAGAAATTCAGGCATTTTATCAGGCTTCTTGCCGCTTCACTTCCGGTTGCATAATTTGCGATTCCCCTCCCTTCAAACATGGGTAATTATCAGAAAAGTCAGCAAGGGCAAGTAAATAATATTGGATCGCCATTCTTGTGAATATTTTAATTTTAAACAATTTCTAACTTTTTTAAAAGAAGAAAATATTACTGCTCCTGGCTACGAACCTTCACATTTTTGGAAAGCCCTCTGGTCAACAAGTCCGGTTCCACGAAATTTATCACCACTCCACTGATAAACATAAAGATCTGTATGCGTCGAGCCAGCATCGATGACAACAACATAGTCCAGCGGATATGGCTCAGATCTTGTGTAAAGATAAATGCCAACACCGAATCCAATCACGGATAGCAAAAATGTGAAGAAAGCCAAAGCGAACCAGTTTCCACATCCAAATAATTTTCCAGGTTCATCTACGAATATAGAAAGCATCAAGAAGGGAATGCTCGTACGAAAACGAAAACTGAAAAATCGTACTAATCGATAAAAAATGGACAGATACGAAAATCTATCACAACCGAAGAATGATGAATTCCATAATAATAAATTCAACCCAACAATCACGAAAATTCCTGGAAAATATTTCTGGAAAACGATACAGAAACAGAACTGGTTTCCGTTTCTGAGAAATCCTTACGTCGTGCGGGTTTTGCTTACGTTTTGCAAGATAAAGTTTGTCGCCATCATGAAGCGCGTAGCTTTCCACAAGCCGGTGATTTTTCAGGAAGTTCCCTTTGGAATCTACATGCAAAATAAAACGCGAGCTACAACAGGTAGCAAATACTAGTGCGAAGTTAAGTAATGACCTTGAAGAGCAAAATCTGAAATCACTTCTGGACGAAGCCTCCTCTCGAAAACGAATCCCGCGATGAGACTAAAAAACAATGGAAAATCATATATTTTTTCGTCTCGTTTGAATTGCTGATAATTGAGCCAACTTCATTTTCAAGCAACCAGCACGTAAAAGAAACAAAACTGACTTTCCAATCGTCGCAGTTTCCGTTGTCATAATCGTCTCCGCGCCATCGATCCCAGCAATCAAACTCTCGATTTGGATTCGTAGCATTTTCAGCTCTTCAGATTCACGTCAAGACAAACCAAACTCCACGGATTTTCAGCTGAGTCCAGTTCCAGAATGACCTAATTCACTCCCTCCCCCAAACAGACCAGTAGTACTGAGACAAGCTTCAGCGATGTCATCAGTGAATTATTCTGGCCGTAGCCAGCTTGTCAAATAACTCTTGGAAGCAAGGAAACAATGGTTCGAAGAACATGCAAACGAAAGACAATGAGGAAAAGAGTACCAAAAGAGGAAAAGTGATGGCAGGCAGGCTATAGATGTGAATCACGTTCACACCACATCACGCGCGTGATGAAATGTGCGTGATGTAGTAACTACGTCGAGCTGACCGGCGTGCGTGGTATGTGGTGGCGTGATTGGAATGTGGTCACGTAATGGAAACGTGGTCATGTGATAGAAACGTGGTAGTTTTCAATTGAGTTTTTTGTAGTTTACTGCGGAAAGTCCAGTTCCAGTTGGGTTGGAGCAGTTGTAATATGTTGGAACACCTGACTTTCCTGCTCATTTATGATTTCTGACAACAAATTCAGCTTTATTCCCTCCCCTTATTCTCTTTATTCTCTTTATCGGCTTTATTCTTTTTTTCATCCACCGTTATTCTTCTGTTGTTTAATTACTGTTCTTCGACTTTTGCTGGCCTCATGGTTCATTCTGACGGAACAAAATGTTTTGAATCCAGGTAGATTCACCTCGTTTTATTTCACTTTTCTGTTTTATCCAATTTGCATGAACATGAATCACTTGCAGCTGACAAAGACAAACTGAAAGTTCGTTATTGGCCATATTTTGAGGCAGGGGCGCAGTTTCGTAAAACCAGCTCTTCGCGAGTAACTTTTTCAGATCTTGAATTAATGAAACAGCAAAAAGGGGGCCTATACGGGGACATTGAAGGTCCATGTGGAATCACATTTCAAACAGCAACAAGTTCAACAAGGCGCAAACTTTCTTTTTGGGAAAGAACCAGAAGGAAAAATTGAGCTCGATAGTTCTCATATTCACCCCCCTGCAGCATATGTTAGGAATTTTACCTAGAATGATTTAGTTTTTCACCAGATTCCAGCTGTGGAATTTGTTGATTTTTTTCATACTCTGTTTTTCTTGCCGGCGGATTCTATTTAGACTAATTTGGACGGTGTTTGGTTAGATAAATAGATGAAATTGATCGTTCCATTTCCGTCACGGCACTACTTGGCGTTGTACGCACCACATACCACATTCCACCACGGCTACCGCATCACATCACAATTCCATCACATTCCACCACGTTTTGATTTTTTTGAACGTGATCACATCAGTAAGGCAGGCAGCATTCTATTTCGCACTCGCAGCATCAAAACGAACACAAATATTCCCTGTACTGCTCTCTGTCGCAGATCACGGCCGACATTCGTTACACAAGAGCAGTGACGTGCCGACCATCAAGGTCACCATAATTTCCCCAGACACCACAGCTGATCAAGTCAAGGGGCCGTCCGCCCACGACACAGCGATTTCGCAAAATCATTTCATTTGTTAATTTTGTTTCGCAGTTTCGCATTGTTTCACCGAAAGAACCGTTTTGACAACATTGTTTACGCTGGATTTGGCTTAACAACATGGACTTGGATTTATCGAGCCTTGAAATCGGCGGTGAGCAGGAGGAGGTAGACGAGGAAGATGACGATTCCGGGATAATTCCAGCCCCAGATGGTCCAAAATATCAGCAGCAGCTTGCTGCGAACCGATATCTTCCTTACACGTCACTTCTTGAGGAAGAATCCAGTGTATGGTTGTCGGAAATCATGGAAGGACTAGCCAAGTCGGTGCTCACTGGCGATTATCGCCCAGGATTGTTGAATTGGTCTTCGCGACTTCAGCAGTATTTTGTTCATTTTGGAAGAAAATTCACGAAAGAACAACATCTTCAGCTCGTGCATTTGTATTTTGCGCTCGTAACAGGTAATAAGCAGTGATGAATCCTTCGATTCAGTAAAAACTCTGTTTCGTATTTTCTAAGAACAATTTATTGTTTTAAATTTTATTGTGAGCTCGTGGCCTTTGTTGTTGTTTTTCGGTATAATTGTCTCGTGATCCGTTTTTTGTTTTTGATTTCGGCAGTATAGTCTTTTTTGGTTAGTTTTTTGTCTTGCGACCTGTGATATTGTGGGTAATTAGTTGGTTCTAATAGTTATTTTTAATTCGTTCGGTTATTTAATTTCTTCATTTATTCAGATGATAAAATGGAAGCCTCCCTGGTCAGTCGGCTTGCCTCCGTTCTGCGCGATCTTCTCCGCATAACAAAACTGCTGACGCCAAAAGATCTGGAGCTCGACTGGAGAAAATTGTACGAAACATATGAACGGCTGGTTTACGGACAGGATACCGCCGTTGGTTTGCTCTGCGTCCCCGTGAGCATCCCTAAGAGTCTCGAAAGCCTCATTGCCGCTTGTCGCCCATATTTTTCTCCGAATGCAACCGTGGAAATGTTGGAGCTCTGGAGGCCGCTTTTATGTCCTCACTCGAATTCAATGAAGAAAGCTCTGCGATATTTCGCGTTGTTTTTGCCGACTTTGGTGGCTTCGGAGACGAAGGATTTTCTGCCGTGGAAACTGTGGTTCAAGGAGCTTTTCGGAATCTGGCTCACTTTTCCAAGTAAGTTGGCATTTTTTTGTGAATCAATTGAGATTAATCTGAAAATATTAATAAACAGGTATCTGTTGGTCTAACTGTAAAATAGGAATTCGTTTTTCGAGAACAAATAACATTCTCTTTGGCACGAAGATTCGTAGTTAATTCGAGTTTCTTGGTTAATTTGGAGCAGACGAACGATAATAAGTATCCTATTAGAATGTCGCCAGATTGATTCTCATAACGTGAACGCTTTTGACACATGACGAGCAAAATGCTCTTGAAAGACACCGCAGTTTTACTCGGGCTTATTAGCACTTCGGAACAGATATTTATCTGTTTCAATTAGCATCTGACTGCAATTGGATGGGTGAGGTGAAAATGACAATAATTTCGGAAAGAATCGGGGAGTCGGGCAGATCAAACACTCCCACCCAAGTCATAGCGGTGTACTGTGGAAACAGAGCTGCAGCTTCATTAATTAAGATATTCATTACTGATCCATAAAACCGAGCTAACAAATATGGTCCAAAAGTTCGGCAAGATTGAGCAGTTACCAGATCAAGTGAGCCGCTTATTTGAAAACGTTTTGGTCAAATAAACGACCGTGGCTTTGGTGAAGAGAGTTGTTGTACTCACAGTAATGATCGGGGTTTGGCTTTTTAGAAATAATTCATTACAAACTTGGTGACTTTATATGACAATGTTTTCTTCTGCAGGCTCGCCGTCATTTGACGACGACCTGGTCAATCTTCTTTCCCGGCTCGCATTCGACAATATTGGACGTATCGACTGGACTCCCAAGGTTTCCACCATTTTCACCAAGCTCCTCCGTTATCTCCATCTTCCAGTGGGAAAGAAACGTCTCAAGCGTTCTCCCGGTTCACAAATGTTTGACATTCACCATTGGCCGAAATGGATCATTGCGATGATGCATCTGGACACCTGCGGTTACTATTTCGACGCATTCTGCAAAGCAGTTGAATCATACTTTTATCCATCGAACAACGGCGAATGGTCTATCATGCTCTCCATGACCGTCTTACGATTTCCGGTCATCCTCACTGAGCGACTGAACGCGGAACGCTTCCGTAAAGCAACCTGGATTGCGCAGTATCCCACTTCTGGTCATTTGAAAGATGAGCAGATTCTGAAGTTTGTCAAAGCTATCAAACCGCTGGTGTTGTTGAATATGTATAGTAAGAATCCGATTGCAAGAATTACTGGACCGCTGGCGCTGAAAAATTTGGCGGAGATTGCACCTTCGGAAATTTTACCAGAACTGCTAGAGCGATTGTATCCGTCGTTGGAAACTGTCACGGAGCCACATCGACTCACTGCGACAATGTCATCGATGACTATATGTTTGGGCAGTTTGTTCGACTTTCCAGAGGGAAGAAAGCATGTCTTGCCGCTCATGATTGCTGTGTTACCAGGAATTGACTCCAATGATTTCGGCAAGAGCGCATGCACCTTTCAGTTTCTCGCGTAAGTCGGCGAAGGGATTAGAAAATCAGCAATAATTTCTTTTTATTTCGTCTTCTTTTTTGAGGCGATGTATTGGATTAACTTTGCGAGCACTTTGCATATTATTTTCGGAAACTCGAAAGTTTTTCGCCGGTTTGTGGATAAACCTGTTGCTTTTGAAGAGTTTGAGTTCTTGATGAGGCTGATGCCAACTTGCAGTGGTACCAGTACTGTACTGTGCTGTTGTGTGGAAAACCGTTGCGAATTTTCGTTGCTTTGCGGAAATCGATTCTTTTGTTGTTGATACACAATTGGCGGAATCAATCTTAATCGAGACATGAGATTTTTTTGTCTGTATCCTTGATTTTTCTGCATGGTTTGACCGATGTTTTTACCCGTTTTAGGAGCTTGCTATCGATGGTACCACTTGTTGATTGCTCTACCATGGCCGACCGGGACGATTTGACTACGGAGGAGAAAGATTTGTGCATGGAGACGGCAGGCTTCGAAGATTTTGCACTGATGTGTTTGGAACGCTGTCTCGTTGTAAGAAATTATGCCTTCCTGGTTTTCCGCACAAGGCCTCTTCGCCATTTTATAACTGCAATTTCAATCAACTTCTAAGCAGTTTTTTCTAAAACGGAAAACAATTTTCGCTGAATGTGTTCCAAATTTGACAAAATTGCTGGAGAAGGATTTTCAGACGAAATAACTCACCGTCTTTGAATCTGCGAGATCTTTAAGTGTCGGTTTATCATATATTTCCCGTTTCCAAATGTGCTGTATTTTCAGTTTATATCGAATTCTACGAATGATTTGCACAACCACCTGAACGAAGCCACATCCAATGAGGTCGGCGAAAAAGCGACCCAGGACGAAAAGTACACAAGGATGGGGATGTCGGCTTTGATCGCGACCATTTTCTACCAAGCAAGCGATTCCATCTGTCGCGCGCTTTTGCAGAAACTATACAGTTTCGTTTCCGGGAGGATATTTGTTTACAATCACTACACCGGAACAGCCCTGACAAGCATTTGTTCCGTCGCCATGAAATTAAGGCCGAACATCGCTAAAGAAGAAATACTGGATCCGCTCATGTCCCTCTTCAAAGTTCGTGTCACTCTTCGGGAACAAGATATCGCCACTGATGAAACGATCGACGAAGAAATCGCCTGGACGCTCAAACTTGTCTCCGATGTGCTGTCTGCTTCTGGCAGGTAAGTCATGGAGATTTCGATGTAATTCAAAATGGAATAAAATGGAGGGTATAGAGATTTCAGAGATTGATATAGATCAACAAAAAAGTCAGATAGATCAGAAATATTTTTCTAGAATAAAACAAACAATCATAGAATAAAAAAATGGTATGAATAAAATTCTAGTGGGGCGATTGAAAAATGGAATGAAGAAACTGCAAAAATCAGGAAGTGGGTAAATTTCAGAATTGAGGTCATGGAATTTTTCGGAACAATGTTAAAAAACACGCTTTAAGGGTGCGGAATATCATTTTCCGCTTTTGAATCTTTATTGAGTGACGTTGGCTGTGGCAGTTAAAAATATTATTTCAAAGAAGCCCACTCAAGCCGAATTTTTATCTAATTCGTCAAAATCCTCGATTAAAACCGGCACTTCTGGTACAGATTTCTGGACGCCCAACGGGAAGTTTTCATCTTGAAACAAAGGGGATCTTTTAAATTTCGAGTACAAGCTTAGCAGTTGCGGTAACATTGCCATCAAGTCTAATTTCTTGCCTTCCTTCTGATCACTAATTGCGTCGAGAAGTGGCGCCAATGATGCGAATGGGTCATCATCCTCGCGATCCGCTTGGCCAGATTCAATCTTCTGTAGATGTCGATATCTGTATTTCTTGAGCTGCTCCGCGGCCAAGTTGAGTATTTTGAGAATCCACCTGGTTTTAAAAATAGTCTTCCGGCCTTCTGCTCCGGAATTTTGATCAGAAATTCTGACATTTTGTAAATCATCCCATAATGGTGAATTTTTCCAGTCGTCATAATTCGTCTCCGGTTGTTTTGCGGAAGAAGAATAAAGAAACTTGAGAAGCAAAAGGAAGTTGCCCGATAAAAGGAATATCAACAAAATTTTCCATAAACATGTCCGGAACACTTTTTGGCAGAGAAATGTTTTGATCTGCCGTTTTAAAGTCATTTTCGATTCCATTTGCTGCAGTGAAATACTTGTTTTTTTAATGGCGTGCAAGTGAGACTGCTTCAGTTTCTCAAGCCGGGTGTGAATTCAAGCGTTCCACGTGGTAAGGCTTTCCTATGGTCACTTCGGTTGTGGGTGGCCCGAAACTTGGTTCAATATGTAATCGGATATAAAGTAACAAACTGTTGCTTCGGTATAGCAAGCGGTAGCGACATCGCACGATTTTGTTTAAATAGATTATTTGTTAGTTTCGTTCAAAACGCCGCGTCTGACACATCTCTGTTGAATTCACTGGCAAATTTTCTTCGTAGGTCGATTCTTGCTCATCGCGCCACTCTTCGAACATGCCTGTCGATTCTTCTGACTGCCAAGTGCACCGCGTTGTACAAATTGACAGTCCAAATATGCAAAACGTTGCTTCGTGGGATATTATCCATTTTTCCAACGAACGTCGCTTCTGTTGTTCCGTCCGAACTCGGACTAAACGATCCTTCGGAAGTGGTGATGGTCCGCCATTGGCGTCAGCTCGTCAACCCAGTGGATGTCAAATTGGAATGGCATGTCCCCGATGCAGAGGAATTGAAATTTGTGGACGAATTTTTAGGAGAGTTTCTGCTACCAACTTTGAGTGAGTAGCTGTTAGCGGATTTTCATAGGCAGAACCTCCTCATCACTGAAGAGTACTACTAATGTAGCAAATTGGCGAGAAACCGGCGGGAAGGCTTATACGTCCGTCTGATGAACTACAGTAGAGGGCGTATATTAAACGTCAAGATTTTTCACAGGCCTGATCATAGTGGAATTATCTGACCGGAGTGATCAGTAATTATTGGTTTTAGTTGATGGATGCATTTTGATCGGATTGTAATGCTTTCTTAAAAGCCGCTGAATCCGGAATTTCTCATGCGAAACTCGTGCTATGAAACGGTTGCTCAAATTTATTAATATTTGTTGTTTTTAGAAAAGTTGAGAGCTCATTCGGATGAAAGCGTCTTGATGACTCGAAAAGAGTTGGAGCGGACTTTGTTGTTAGTGGAAAATATCGTCCATGGGGCTGCACTCCGATTTCCCTTTGACTGTGATCCAGAACATCGACTCGCCCCTTGTCCTTTGACCATTGAAATCTACTCGTCTCGCCCGGATCCAGTCATTGCCCCGGATGATCACGAAATCAGCATTTCCGGTCGATCGGCTCGTCGACAGATCTTCGAGCATATCCAGCCGGTTCTCCATAAAATCTCTGCTGCTGATGAGGATGATGTGAAATCTATCAAGATTATTCTGAGGATATTCCGAACGCTGATGTTCTACCGCGGGATAGAAAACGAGGAGTTGCAGAATAAGATTCGTGGACAGTTCATGTCGTCGAAACGTATGACAAAGTCGCTTGGGTTTTCCAGCAAGGCAGTCATGAGACTCGTTCTGATCGAGAAAGTTTTCGTTCAACATGAAAAGCGAATTTACGTGAGTGATGTTCTTGCTGACTTTCCATGAGTTTTTGTCTGAATTTTTTTAATTGATTGGTTCGAAGTTTGTCTCACGATTTCATTTCATGATTTTCTGCTTTTGTTTTAGGACCATCGAAGCTCGCCGCTGACAACGCTTCGTCGAGATATCCTCAAAGAACTGATCCAGCTATCAATCGGCCAGTATCGAGATATTCGCGTTCTGGGCCAGAATTATTTCAACGACGCTATGAAGAACATCCGGTTTGGATATCGGCCGTTTGTGGAAGAAATTGTCGAACTGCTCCAGTCATCCAAAGATGACAAATTAAAAGCTCATCAGATGAAGGGAACTCTGTACTTGATTCTCGGCGGGAAGAGCGGAACGCTCATCTTGAAGGACGACTGGCATACCGTGGCAAAGGTCAGTTTTCAATTTTCATACATTCTTGAAACCTGGTAGTCGTTTACAAAAATGTGTTCATCCGTATATCTTTATTCTGTTTTTTTTTTGGTTTTCCAGATTTTACCTTGCTTGATCCGCATCGGCTCCGACAGCAAAACAGTTCCTAAAATTTTGGACAAGCTGGCCGAGAAATGGGAACGTGGATTCTGCACTCGAACTGTTCACATTGAGAAGGCTGAGACTGCAATGGAGTTGGCTGATGTGATCCTAAACAGCCAGTACAAACTGGGGAATACGTTGAACCTGGAGGAAATCTGGGAGAAGCGTCATGCTGAAAGCCAGAAGAACGAAGGGGATTACTTGCAGTTGGTCAACGAACTGCTCGATTATGTTCGAGAAAGAGTCACCAAACCCAAAAGCTTCCACTTTGCGCTTTTCCTGCTCGGCTTTATGGGTACGTGAATGACAGCTGATTTTAATCAGTTTCGAAAACATTCCCGGTGAATACTGGCAGTGATAGTGATATACATGTTTAAATTTTACGTCAAGTTTCGTTGTAGTTCTCGGCTGTTTTTGAATTTTGATTTGACAGCTGCTGTAATTTCTGTTTGCAGTTCGACGAGACGTTGAGCTCCTTCCAAACCTCGTTGACACCTATTTCGACAACTGGGCCAATCCAACCTCCGAAAAGGCACGCAAGTTATGTCAACAGCCCATCCTCATCTCTCTACGCTATCTAAAGCCTCCAATCATCAAAACCCAGCTTGATCTCCGCAAAATCGCCGGAATCAAACTTACTGAGGATTCCAAATCCGTTCTCGCTGGAATACGTGAAGATAATCTTTGGTTATGTTTCGATGAGAAGAAACTCCCACTAACCGCAGAAGAATACGACAAAACCATCTTCGTTGATAAAATTGAACATGGCTACTATGGTTGGCCGGCTCAGCTCACCGTCGCAGCACCCGCTTCCGAACAACCCAAACAGGCAGAATTGAATGCTGTGGAAAAGGTCATCTATGGCAAAATGACGGACGAGTCGTTTATCGACATCCTCATCCGATTATCGACCGTTGAAGGTTCCAAACTTCACTCAAAGTTCGATGTTGCGAATTTCACGATCTTCCGTGGATTGTTCCGGCATTTCCAGTTTACGTTCCTCCAGAGCTTATTACCTCATCTGGAGAAAATGGTCAGCTCGAAAGATGAGTACCAACATCGTTTTGCGGCGGAGATTCTGGCTGGGATTGTTCGTGGCTCGAAACGCTGGCCGTTTGAGTTGGTCGCCAAAATGTGGGAAAACTTGACGCCGATTATCAAATTGGCGCTAGCGAATCTGACGTTGGATTCCCTGACTGATTGGGGGAAATTCTCGGAGCATGCGTTTGGTCAGGGAGACTCACGGAGACATTTCCCGTTGATGAAACTGTTGTTCGATCTGCCGAAGTCCGACACGACTTTCCAGACATCCTCACGACTTTTTGTACTCCATAAAGCCTTCAGTCCGGTCCATGACTGGCGTCGCAAACAGCTGCATGTTCAGATTGTTGAGATGATGAAGGAACGCATCGCGGAGCCGTATCGCGATCGAGTTGCCATTCTTCTGGCTTGTATGTTCAGATCGGATATCGCGCTGCCTAATGTGAATAAGGCGATTGAGCAAGGACCCAGACTGGAAGTACTGATCAAGGAAATTTTACCGAAATGTCAGGGCTTGATTAAAGGAGAGAATCCGGAGAAGGAGTCGTCGGAATATGCGATGAAGGTGCTGAA
>JAQIWT010000339.1:0-22935 GCA_034696485.1 Isohypsibius dastychi
TTATTTTTGGGTGACTCACCCCCCCTTTTCGGCCAGAATATTAGGGACTCACCCCCCCTTTTTTGGTGAGACTCACCCCCCCCCCCTTTTTTTTCCCGAGCTCAATATAGGGGGCCACCAAATGGTCAACCCCCTAATAACAATAAGGTCAACCCCCTGAATAGGCCCCGCCTTCGTCTCAGGCAGCCTCACCCTCCCTTTTTCCAGACTTGTATACGCCACTGAAAACATCGATCGAATTTGGCCTGGCGAAGCGGTGGTTTAAAGTATTGTGGAGCGAGCAGCCTTCCGCTTCCATAGTTTATGTGGACGTTGAACCTGGCACGGTCTGTATACCAAAGAGGTTTAAGTGCACTCACACGACGGAAAACACCGATGCCTTCGCGGGAGTCTTTGAGGGATAGTCTTTGTGCAGCTCCAAGAGTCTTTTTGCTGCACAAAACCGACGCTTCCTAATCGCCGCGCCACAAAACCGAAATTTTGTATGGAAATGTGTAGCTCTCAAAGTACGGTGAAGGCGTGCTGAAAGTCCATGTTGGATTGATGATAAGCTTTGAGGCGGAACGTAATACGCTTCGCAGTCCGTCAATGGAGCGAAGCGTTTGTTGTGGTTTTGAATAAATCTTTAATTCAAGATTTTACATTTCTTCTTGACGTGTCTCGTAACGTAATTGAACCCTGTTTTCTGGATCCGTGGTTGCTAGTTGCGAACACAATATGAAATTGATTGCACGACTTGTTTCAACGGGAAGGAGACTTCAGGTTCAGCCATGATTTTTGACCTTGTTAATGTTTACGAAAAATAGTCCGTTTTTTTCCAGAATTCTTTGTGTTCCCTTTCCGCGAATTCTTCCTCTAAGGTTTTGGTGAACGGAAGAAATTTTGCAACAAGAACCGAGCCATATCATCGGAAAGATGGAAAAGTGGTCCATACTTTCACGACGCTTCACATTGAGAGGCCGATGGATGGAGTTTTGAAAGTGGAATTAAATCGACCAGATCGACTAAATGCTATGAACAAAGATTGCTGGAGGTACCTATGTATGGTGTATATTTTGATCATTCATGGCATTAAACATTTGAATTTTAATTTGAAATCTGAACTTTGCTGTTGATGGCAACCGGAAGTTGGAACGGTTTTGAAACATGTTCATTACGGTGATTGTTTTTTTTTATTCAGGGAGATGTCGGAATGTTTTAATACGATCGCGGAGGATCCGGATTGTCGCGTCGTGGTTCTAGGAGGAATCGGAAAACACTTCTGCGCAGGTGGATATTTTTTCAGAATAAGTTTGATTTGTATTGTTTTTGGTTTTTTGGACTGCCGTTTTAGCTCATTTCAATAAACAAGCTTGAATGAAATTTGTAATTTAATTTCAAGGAATCGATTTGACGGATATGGCGGATTTCTTCAAATTGATCCAGAGCGATTCGGACACGGCTCGAAAAGCTTTTGAATTCCGGAAAATTATCCGATCTTATCAAGAATCTTTCAACGCCATCGAAAGATGTCCTAAACCAGTCATTGCGGCGATTCATGGTGGATGCATTGGAGCTGGAGTTGATATGACTTCCGCTTGTGATATTCGATATTGCACCGAAGATACATTTTTTACGATAAAGGTCAGGAAAAATTCACCATCAAATAATTTTCCACGTTCAAAATTTACTGAAATTTGACTCACTAAAATTATACGATCGATTTTTTTTCTATATTTTCTCGGTTTTTTTTTGTTTTTTTTATTTGTGAATTTTCAAAACAATTACAACTTTTCGGCATTTTCTCGTCTTTTCTGAGTTTCCAGTTTATTGAAGTTTGGTTTTGTCTTAAATTCAGGAAGTTGACATCGGGATCGCAGCTGACGTTGGAACACTGCAACGTTTCCCAAAAATCGTCGGAAATGATTCATTAGTTCGGGAGCTGGCATTCACAGCCCGCAAATTCCAGGCACCGGAAGCGAAAGAAATTGGGTTCGTTTCGAGGATATTTTCTGACCGGAAGAGCTTGATGGAAACAGCATTGGAAGTTGCTCATCAGATTGCCCAGAAAAGTCCGGTGGCTATCCAGGGAACTAAAGTTAACCTCAACTATAGCCGCGACCATTCGGTTCAGGAAGGACTGGAAAATATGGTCAGTAAATAATTTATAATAATTAATATATTATTTACATATTATATATGTCAATACGTTATAATAATAAATATATTATTTTTAGTTGTTTTGTTTTTTATACTAATGAGTAGAAGAACAAACAAGAAGTTGAACGATTTTGCTAATTTCAGGTCAACTGGCAGATGAGCATGCTACAAAGCGAAGATCTTATGAAAGCAGCCATGGCTTCATCGGACCGGACCGGAAAAACGATCCCACACTTTGCCGACGTTTAAATATTGTATTTTTCCAGTTTTACGTTTTCTCATTTTGTCCTCATAAAAAAAACTCATTTCAATGTTCGCATGGATTCAGGAAGCTGGAATGTTTGAATGAAACTGTTTTCCCAGATCCCTTGAAGGAAGTACATGGCGGAAAAACGGACTCTGCGAACAATGTCTCATCAGTCAGTTCAAGTTTCACACTAAGATATTGCACCAAAAAACAAATTCAAAATTGGGTTTTCGGTCACTTCTTGCCGTTAATAAATGAATGTTTCATTGGCTTTTACGCAGAAGTCAGGAGAGAAAAGGAGATACTCTTCCACAGTATTCAAAAAGACGCCATCTGATCAAGTAGAAAAAAACCCGCCGGAAGTTCTACAAACCAACTAAACTACAACAACACAAAACCATTCCAATCGAGTACATAAATGCAAAATCTGTCTGTCACAATTAGAATTCGCATTTCGAAAAGGGAGAAACATCTACTTCCGGTTCAAAGGGAGATGCCTCATTTTTATCGCTGGGTCTTCTCTTTGGTCTTTTCCTTCTTGGGACTGCCACTTGCACTCTTCTCTTTCTTGGCAGCACTCCCAATTTCCGCTTCAGAAGTCGGACCAATCGCCGTGTCATATCGGTTCCATTCACTGCGCTTCTTGAACAGAACCGGATGGATTTGCGGAATAACACCGCCTTGCGAAATCTGAACTCCTCGCAACAACCGATCCAATTCTGGAATAAACGAAAACAAAACGATTAATAAAAGTGAAGAGCGTAATACTGAAATGAAATCTAAAAAATATAAACCAGAACCGCATAGAGAAAACAGTCTTCCAAAAATCAACAATTGATAAAATAGTATCTCTGCTATTAACTGTGAAATCCAGAGTTAAAACTGAAACCAGGTCATTCAAATTTTCTTCAAACACGAAACACTAGAATCATCGAAATAGAGATCTGGAAATTTTAAGAAAAGGACGGAAATCGAAAAATCCAAGTTTCGTGAACTAATATAAGACATCTTAAATCACAGTTGTGATATTAAATACCTTCATCATTGCGAATGGCAAGCTGGATATGGCGTGGAGTGATTCGCTTCTTGTTATTATCGGCGCTGGCTTTTCCGGCCAATTCGAGAACTTCCGCCACCAAATACTCGACGACAGCAGCCTGTGAAATAAAAAAATACGGTATTAGATATAGATACAACAGAAAAATGGCTCAAGAAGAATGAACAAAAAAACTGAAATACGTGACGGATAACGGGAAAACATAATCACTAGCCGACCGGAACTATCAACTTCTGACCAATCCATATTCGCCTTTCAAAAATGCAAGCCTCAAACGGAAACAACCAATTCAGGAATGAAACATTTTTCATTTGAATGTTCTGAGAAAATAACAAAGCGGAAAATGTCCAATAAAACAGTTCTGAAATACTCGTACATCATTCGATTAAGTCAGCAAAAAATTAAATGAGAATTCAGTTACCAGGTCGTTGCGGTCACACTGAGAAAAACAAAATTTTGAAAAGCTAAAACATGCGATTACATACATAGCCAGGATTTTCGAATCCAATTCTGAAGAAAATTAAGGGAAACTTCCAACTTACAATATATACTCCGGAAGTGTTGCTCAGACGTTTTGAGTAATTGCCAGCTTTCATATGACGGATGAAACGACTGACGGGCATAACCAAGCCAGATCTTTGGGCTTTGCTGCTCTATAAAACGAAAAGAACGGATGAAAAAACGACATTGACATTCTTTTCAAGCAAGTCGAATAACAACGCATTTCCCACTTACTCTCTTCTTCTGAATGGCTTTTCCACCACGTCCCGACATGGTTGCAGTAAGATTCGACGAGATTGAGCAAGAAGCGAGCAATAAGTCTGTGAAACTTCTTGAAGTCTTTTGGTGGAAGAATCGAAAAAGTACGTAGCAACGCACTTCTGGCAGGAATGGAATGTATACAGCAGATGTGCAGGAAGGGATGAAGGTGATTTGAGATCAGGAACCAGGAACAACGGGATCAGTGGATGCGAGATGAAATGGAAGTGTTCTTTCTTCAAGCGAGAAAATCTGCAACTGACTTTTTGGCGCAATTCGGAAAACGCGCCAAGTGGAAACATGTGTGCGCAAGTGTGGGCGGATCGGTGGGCGTGGCTGGGTGAACTTCGGTACAAAAGCCTACGCATACTTGCCTTCATGTTCATTTTATTCAGTGCACCGAAATTCCTTCCAATGAGATGACCTTTCATATTTAGAGATGGCATGAAAGTTCATTCGGTTCTCTCGTAGTTCGGGTGTCTTTATCCCGCGACAACAAGTGAACAAGAATCCAAGCGGCCATTAACCCAGTGCCCTGCCCAGGCATGTGTCGAAGGTTGATATGCCACGCCCTCGACACATTAGGAAAGAGGCCAGGGAGAGTGGTCGAGATGGTTCAGGGGCACTCCCTTGCATTTCCTACTCCTACTGCATCGTGCATTCAAATGGGATTGGGACGGGGGGGGGGGGGGGGGCTTGAGGGTTTTAGCCTCTCGGAAATTTTTTGCCAGCCTCTCAATCAGCCTTCCGGATAAAATCGTTAGTTTTTGTAAGTTTTTCGAGACCCCGAAGCTTCAAAAGTCAAGATTTCCAAACTTTCGTTAGTTTTCGCTTTTAGAACCGTTTCAAAACGCCAGAGCCCCCTACCTCGTCCCTTGACAACCCCCCCCCCCCGGCTGGACTAGTGCGCAGCGAAGAAACGAAAAAAGTGAATTGAGGCTCACGAAGTTTTGAACCTCGGCACATCACTGGCGGGGGGGGGGGGGGGGGGGGGTTCCGGGGGAATCTTACCTAAAAGTGAGCTCTCAAGGGGGTCCAATTGGCTAAAAAAACTACTCTTCGTATTCTGCCGATTAAGTGCGCCTCGTTTCCGCTGCACTAATTGGCTTTCCAAGTGCGCAGCCAAAGGGCGATTCAGCGAAAAGGGGCGCACTCAATCGGCAAAATTGAGTATGCTGATGAGAAATGAATTCAAATCGCCAAGAGTACGCCATACAACCGCCAAAGTAGCAAGTCAAACTTTATTTCAAAAAATTTCGAATCAGCGATGAACAGGCTAAAAGGTGAGGTGATTGAAGCAAACTTCCCTTGTGGGCACATTGAACTGGAGTGGGACCCCCCTTTCTGAACTGAAGCTCCTCCGTATATGATGAAAGGGGCGCCACCGTTTGAAATGTAATAAGCTGGAGGGCCATTGAAACACTGAGGTTCCACACGATCAGAAGTCCGTTTGGCTGAAGTTCATTCATCTTTCTCTAGGCTGTTAATGCGTATGACTCACAACTGGCAGTTATTGAGGTTCTCCAAAGAAATCAACTAAATTATCTTAACTAGGATGAGGTGAAGATCCGAGTCAGAAATCAAGAAAACACAACTTATAAAACAAAGAAAGCGGCTAAAATTCCAGTTTCCAACAAGAGCCTCCAAGTGGCCCTACAATCACTTCCTTGGCCAATAACCAGCATAAACCCAATAATCAGAGAACAAGCGAATTATCTAAACCGGTTTGAGGTGAAGACCCGAGTCAGAAATCAAGAAAACACAACATGGAGATTAAGAAAAATGGCCAGAAGTTCCAGCACTCGGTAAACCAACTCAAACCCAACCAATCTATCCAAAAACTCATCTAGTTACCCCTTGGAGTGGGATAGATTTAATTTGAAAGGAATGGAGGCGATGAGGGAAGATCCGACGAAAATCCTGGAGAGCTATTTCGAAGTTGAAAATCCAAATCCGAAAAGTTAACGAATTTGGCGCCACGTGGCAGACCCCAGCAAAACCCCTTACTCCCAGGAGGCAGGCATCTCAGTGACACCTACCACGCACTCCAAACAGTTTTCTTCATAAGTCCGGACAGAATCACTCACACAATCAGGAAATTCCATGTAACAAAACAACTATTCAGAAATAATCTGAAAAAATGCACTTTTTTTGAGGAATTCACTCTTCGTCGCCTCCTCGCCTACTCAAATGCTTGCTTGCGCGCCTGCCAGCATACAAGAACACAGACACAATTGTTTCCACACGATCCTGACAGACACAAAACGAGATCTCGGAAAAAATCTGAATTGATCCACTCTTTCTCGAGAGATCAACTCTTCGTCACGTGTATGCCTGCTTGCCTGCTCGTCTTGGCATCAGATATGCAGTCTCACGACGAGATTGTTAGTTTATCAAGGCAAACCTGGCCCACAAACCAGCCCAACAAAATCTGACGACTACCTAAACGGACCAAAGAGCTGACCATCCTCGATCTGAATCAAACCGAGCACACATAGTCAAAAACGGAATCTGATCAGCATAGCGGGATCATAATTATCTACGAAAACCATCAAAGACAGGCACACGGATCTCCCCGGCACCCAGTCAACTTGGCGGGGTAACTGGCCGTCCCCGTTTTAGATAAAATCTAGCTCCAACAGTAAGAACAGGATTCTGATCAACACAACGTTGTCAGAATCCCTTATAATCACTAACAGAGACAAGCACATAGACATTTCCGTCAACCAGGCGGAGAAACATGCCGTCCCCGATTTAAACGAAAACAGAAACAGACAGTCACAAAACCATTCTGATCAACATGGCGTTGACAGAATTTGCTAAATACATTCCGAAAGAGCAGCAACCGAAATCTACCGGCAACCAAATCACTGGGTGGAAGAACTCGCCATCCTCGATTTGGACGAAAATAAAAACGAACAGTCAGAACACTATGCTGATCAACATGGCGTTGACAGAAATTCTTAACTACATCTCGAAAGACTGGCAACCAAGATCTTTCGGTAACCAAATAACTGGGCGGAAGAACTTGCCGTCCACAATTTTAACGAAGACAATAACACATAGTCATCAAACCATTTTGATCAACAAAGCGTTGACAGAATCTCTCACAAACATCACTAGAGACCAGAACACAAACATTTCCGGCAACTGGCCAACTGGGTGGAGAAACTTGCCTTTCCCGCTTTAAATTATTTCTGGCCCCATACAGTGATAAACGTAGTTCGATCCACGGACCATTGTCAGAGTATCTAACGAACATCACCAAAGACCAGAACACAGACATTTCCGGCAACCAGCCAACCGGGCGGAGAAATCGACCGTCCCCGTTTTAACATATTTCTACCTACAAACAACAACAAACACACTCTGATCATTATAGCGTTGTCAGAATTCCTTACAAACATTACTAGAGACCAGATCACAGACATGTACGGCCACCGGCCAACTAAGCTGAGAAACTTGCCGTCCCCGAATCAGTTCAAAACACGCACACATAGTGAAAAACAGATTCTTATCAACATAGCGCTGACAGAAGTCC
Source organism: Isohypsibius dastychi (assembly GCA_034696485.1). Lineage (NCBI taxonomy): Eukaryota > Metazoa > Tardigrada > Eutardigrada > Parachela > Isohypsibiidae > Isohypsibius > Isohypsibius dastychi. The sequence goes on from JAQIWT010000339.1 coordinate 7,744, forward strand.
TTACAATCAAAGTGCAAGACCGAAATTTGTCGATATATTTTGGCATACAGCGTTCAAACACCTTCGCTCATCGAAAACTCACAGATAGATCGAAGAAAACCCAAGAAAGGGTGACATTGATGCGGAAATAAAGGATGAAGAAGCTCCAGATGACCGCCTGGATCCCGTCAAACCGATTGAGAGCCTTACGGCTGACGGCATACTTTGCCTTATTCTACCCAGAACATCAAAGTCCCCCAGCAAAAACATGGTTTGTACGATTCTGGAAAGCAAAGACTGAGAATGCAAGCTGGGGAAAAACTCAGATCTCTTCAACTACTAGAAAGCTCCATTTTCTTTATAAACGAAATCCTCGAAACCAACTTAAAATGGCGCACAGCGTTGCGTGCACAGGTGTTACAGCTGACGGTTATCTGGAGGCAGAGGCACTTGGGCTGGAATCTACTTCCGTAAGGCGTTGGGTCTGATGGATCGACAGCCGGTATATGCTGACAGCCGAAAGCTGGTAGTATATATAGGTTTACGTTACGAATGGTATAGGAGAGCGAAAATTGAACGGTTCCCTGACGCATGTCTTGATCAGATTGCCTGTGTGAGGCGGGCGAAGTTGCTTAAAATTGCTCGTTAGAGACAGAGCCCCACAGAGCCCTTCCTACCACACTTGCAAAAGAAGAATGGCTCGTATCATTCGGATTAGAGTGACCGAGTAAGAGTGAAGAGAAGGGTGAGTGCTGTGACATGGCTTACATGCGATAGCCACTGGTCTCGATAGAGCATATCCAAGATGGCCACTGAAGGGCAATGTAAACAGACGTCAGATTCTAATTGTTCGTAAATGATATCGTCTCGTAAGCATGATGTTTCAACGCTTTTCTTTTTCAGCTTAACTATACCGATTGAAGACATTATTGTATTCTGCAGATTATGTCATACTTCGAAACCTAAATACTTTAGATCTGGGTTTTGAGAAAAAGCCAGGATCATTACAACAGTGATGGAACTAAACGGGGGGGGGGGGGGGGGGGTTGAAATTTCACTACACAAAACAGTAGTTGCCACCACCTCGTCGATTCTACCAAAACAGCTTTCTTCCGGCCTTACGGATTTCAAACCGCTGGCGCGGGTTCGTGCTTGCAAGTTCGCGTACTCGTTCTTGCAACTTTATGGATCCAGTACAACAGACAACAGCCCGACATACACTCACATCAGGGACACTGATCCGTTGGTGCACTGATCCGTTGAACCTGATTGAATACCACCTGGAAGACCCATAGTGAGCAATTGTGGAACAGAAGGATCTGCGATCTCCATCTTTCGCGAAAGAATATTCAAAAAATGATCATTCCCGAGATATTACCGTGCGTAGTCGAAAACTCGTACGACTTCATGAAACTTTTCGAAGAAATACGGAAAAATCTCAAAGATTTCCCGAAAACCATCGATGGTTCTCTGAGAATTACTAAACAAATCTGGGTTCAAGCAGATTTGGCCAATCTATATCCGAGTATCCCACTGGAAGAGGCAATGAAATCCATTTTGGACTGTCTCATGACGCATCAAAAAACTCGATCAGTTCTGCTGCGCGCAATGGAAGCACTCTGGCATCCACAGCTCTCCGAAAATGATTTTTTATTCAACGGCCAGTGCCACCAACAAATTAAAGGATTCGCCATGGGACAAGGATGGGCGCCATCAGTGTCAAACATCTCTCTTCGCCACATCGATGAAATTATCCTGAAATTCCAACCAATAACGTACAAGAGATTCATTGATGATCTTATCATCTTTTGGAATTAAGGTGAAAGAAAAACTTAAAGAAATGATGACAGAAGTGGCAGCTTGGAACCCAAACATTGTCGCAGAATGGTAACCAGCAGGCAACACTGCGATTTTTTCTGACATGCAATTCTTCCGAGTAGCCGACTCGTGAGATTCCGAATTCCGCTAACCAGAAAAAGATTCACGACGCCTGCTCGGCGTGGATGCATACCATCTAACACACAGATGCAGAGGTGTAATTAAATCCCAAATACTAAGATACCGCAGACTATGCACCCGAGAAAGAGATGCGCTCAAAGCTGAAAACGTCCTCTTCAACATGCTGGAACATCAGGGCTGTGCACGTAAAATGCTGGAGGTAGTCCGGACAACAGTATTCCAAGACGAAAACCCTGACCAACTCAAACCAAAGGGACCTTCGACTGTACTTTTAGTCGCAAAATGGGATGAACGCTTACCACCGATCATAAAACTGGTCCAAAAACACTTTGACGACTTCAGGAAAGAACTTCCCAGCTACGAAGAATGTCACATTCCAGAAAAAGTACAAGCCTCTTGGCGCAGTCATCCAAATCTCAAGAAACGAATTGTCAGGAGCAAATGAGATCCCATCGATTAAGATTGTAAAACTGTTTTCATCTAAGAACATGTCTGTTTAGTCTTTTTGCGTATTTTCTCACTTGATTTCATTTTTTACTACTTGTGAACAAAATAATGAAAGCTCCAAACTGCAGTTATACATTTTACATTGAGGTCCCGAAGAATGAGGGAAAGCCAGTTAGAAAACGAAGAAGACAACTCGAACGAAAACAGACCAAACAGAAGTAGACCAATCACAAGATCGGAGGCGGAGCTATAACACGCCTCGATCTACTCATGCACACGACACTGCACTCGCGAAGACAGCGAAGTCGCTCAGTTGAAGTACACGATCATTTTAGATCCGCATTCAACTTTCAGACTTCGAAGCTCTGTCCAGGAACCCCAGATTGAATATCAATCTTAAACTACAAATCCAGACGACTCGATCATCTAGGAAATACCATCTGACAGCCCAGCAGCTCCATCCAGCAGCGAAAACTTCTCTCCAACATAACAATGTCGCAAACTCTGCTCTCAAAAGAAAGCTACTCGCAATGGGCAGCAAAAGCTCTTGAGTTTTCAAAGAAGAACGATCAGGGAGAAGATATATCCCAAGAGGATGAATCAACTCCGGAACCATCGCGAATGGAAGAAACCAGGACCGATTCAGGACTTGAATCATTGGGAGGCTCTCAAAAGGAGGACATCCCCAACAAAAACAAGGTAGGCTGAACCTAAGAATAGGAATGTGACTAAGAATGTGAATAAGATAGGATTTAGATTAAAACCCACAACTTTGATATTTTCTCATCTCTTCCTTTCCTTCCTACTCCTCCCGCCCAAAAGGCGATGAAAAAGTTACCTGATGAGATCGGTGAAAGTCCGGCGAAACGCGTAGTAACGAGTCAGTTTTTTTGCTTCTCAGCTACTCTGTCTCACACCAGAGAAGTCTTTCTTCTCTGGCCGCCATCTTTATTTTTCAGTTATGCAAAACACTTTTTCTAGTCCATCAATTCAATTTTGATTTGCATTTCGATTCTAATTTAGTTTTACACGTAACGATGACGATAACGATGACTTTCTACCGATAAACTGCCCTTTTTGAAGTCCGCCATCTTTAATTTAGTTATCTGTTTTGCTGTCTTGCCACGTCCACCATCTTTATTACAAGCCACTTTTCAATCAATTTACCTGTATCTTCACCTGATTAATGTTAAGAATTTTACTTTTCATATCGCTTTCATATTCCATTGTATTTTTCCTATCACTTGTATATTAAAAATACAAAACACAGCAGATTCCCATACGAACAGCATTGACACAGAACAAACAACGTATTCAGGGAACAACACTGATGAAGTATGCTAAAATATAAAAACACCAGGACAAACAACCACGCAGCCACAGTGCAAACAAACGTCCCTTGATGAAAAACCAAAACACGCCACATGTCAGAGCAAATTTCAGCATCCAGAGCAATTAGCTACAGAACAAGCAAAGTCTCCTTGAAATATACCAAAAACACTCCACCAAACAGGAAAAACAACAAATCAGTAAAGGCACAAACAAACACCGCCAAAGTACACGGAAAGCAACGCTGGAACAGGACCTCTCAAAAGAAAACAGCTTCAAAGAACATCAAAAATAGACAGAACAGAAAAAGAACTCACAAACGAGTTCAAATTGTTCCAAAAAATGTCTGAATCAAAACTTTTACGCTTACAGCCGGAAACAAAAATCGAGATTTCACTCACCCCAGAGGAACAGCTTCTAAGCCAGCTCTGGACCAGAAAGCTGAATCCTTCCGGAGACAACAACTGCGGGAAGGCACCGTTCAACAAGAAGATGCAAGATGACTTGAAGAAAGCCGCTTTTCTTGCCGCGTCATTCCAAAGCAATCAGCTCGTTTATCAAAAGTACTACGACCGACTGCGAGAAGACAAAGACCATATCCCAGCAGAATTCGAGAAAACGAACGTGGGTCTGCGATTCTTCTTCAGCCAGCAAGTCACGGACGAACTCATGACGGAAGCGAAGAGCGTCACAGTCCCGCTATTCAAGGAAGCTTTCAACGCGTTCCTTACGAAGATCGCCAACTGCAGACTCGAAGGATACAAGATCCTCAAAGAGGAAACCATCAAACCAGTTACCGCCCACAAAGCATCCCTCAGTGAAGAAGCAGACAGGAAGTTCACAGCACAGCTTGAAGCATATGTGACTGAATCCAAAGCAGACCTCGACCGGAAGATCGCGGAGAGAATTGAGAAGACGAAGAAGATTCAAGAAAAGCGAATGCTTCCGCCAAAAGCGAAGCAGGAGCCGATCGCGGATCGACAACCTCCTCAACAACATTTCTCGCAACACTCTTCGAGCAGTGAGAGCACCAAGACACCGTCGAAAAGAATTGACTGCGAAGCTCTCAAGAGAAATCGTGAACAGCAAACACCGCAAGATCGTCAAGCAGAAAATAGACAAGCAACACTAGCATCCAACGAAGGCCAATTACGTATCAGTAACAACAGCCCAGTCAACCTACGCCGCAAACCGGCGAAAGGAAGGCAAGGCGAGACACGTCAGCCAGGGAGACCGAACCGTATCGAAGAGATGGATCGAAATTTCCAGCGAAGACGCGAACGCTCTCCAAACTTCCGATGTACTCCACACAGTTCCGGACCAAACTTCCGGGCCGATCACAATCCCGACCGAACTTGATCCGTAACCAAGGCCCACACATACGGAGCAGAAGCCCTGTCGTGAAACGATACCGGCAGATGAACGAGCAACCGGGTTTGTTACTGATCCCGGAATAATATTGGCCAGCTCAATTCTATCCAGCATACTACCAGTAAAGACAACATATCGGGTCACAGCTGGGCTTTGTTTTGAATCCGGTCAACCCCTATTTTTTCGTCTGACTGGGATCAATCACGTATCATTCGAAAGATCTTTTCAAGATCTATCGATCAATATACATGGATGTCGAAAATATTTAACTGACGAAGAGTTACTGGCAAACTTGGTTTTGACTGATATTTGCATTGTTTGGCCAATGCGCACGACCACGCGCGATGCAAGAAGTATGTAAACAAGTCGCTGTTGCACAATTTGCTGAGACTTCCAGCTAACCTCGGTTGTTCTTTGCCAGTCTGAATTCCTGCATATTTTAAGATGGATCCTGAGCTCATCAAGGCTTACTGGGACGTAACACCGCACAGCATTTCCATTCGCGAAGCAGCGAGAAAATATAGTGTCTCTAAGAACACATTAACGAGACGAATGAAAGATCTGGTGACGACCATCTGTGTTTTCGGAATATGACGAAAATCTGCTGGCCACATTGATGCGAGCATTTGAACAATTCAAGCTTCCCATGACTGCTTTCATGTTCGTTGAACACGTTCAACAGCTGGCGAATGAACGAAGTACGGTAGTTCTGAGAAGTCGAGTTTTGAAAGAAGGATTTTGCTTGGACGTGGTTGTGATTTGCATCAATTTTTCAGGAATAAAGCATCGTTTTAACGACTGATGGGTTCTACGATTCGCACGACGACACAATATGTCCCTCCGTTCCGCAAATGCACAGTCATCAGAAGAAAAAATCTTCACCGAGAGCAAGGCGCAGAAAATGATCGCTCTTTTGGAGAATCTTTTCAGTCGCGGTTATCTGCAGGATGGGCGGCTCAACTTCAACCTCGACGAAGGAGGAATGTAACTGGGTAACAAACGAGCCCGTGTTTTGGCAACGAGAGAAAAAAACGTATTCCGCGTTTGACAAAAGGTGGGTTATTTAGTGGGTTATTTTTGTGGTGTTTAGTTATTCTTCTCGTTTGTTGCACAGGAGATGTAAGAAAGCAGATCACTGTTCTCTCTTGTGAAAATGCTGCTGGAATATTACTGAAACCATTAATTTTATACGACGGGAAGCAAGTGATGGCGGAGTGGTTTGACGAGACTGACGATGAAGTTTATATACAGCGAAATGAAAGCGAAACTATGGACACGAATATGTTTTTCCGCTATGTTGAGCAAGTAATCGGGCCATACTTGGAAGAGAATGGTCCACCAACGAATAAGGTACACTGTGTGTTGTGATTTGTGTTATCTTCCCCATTGTAGCTGATTTCAAATTCGAAAAAAATGAACTTTCATGAGAAAAAATTCAAATAATGACGTTTTCTATTTTTATACAGTCATATTACGTAAGCCGTACGTATCAATTCGAATTCCGTGAGATGGAGGGCGCTCGATTTAGCCACGGAGGGTAGCGTCGTGGTATCAGATCAGGGTATATGGGCTGATAATCGAAGTTTGACTTCATAGTTGCTCTAACTGAAGCGCGTTTTTAATTCACTGGATTCTCTACCGCTCAATTCCTAAATGGTCAACGGCACAGAAATGAAAGCGACGAAAATAGCCTCTGCCCGGGCTCGGAGTAAATACTACAAATTTTGTGTGCTCCGTTGCCCAGATCACATATTAACTCCCAGGTGGCTTCTTCACACAACACAGCCGATATGGTTGCCCTGCTTGATATGAAATTGTTCCTCTCCCTTATAGTGCAAGAGGGGTGCAGCAGATCGGCTATTAATAGACCAAAATGAACCATGAAGGCCAGTTGTGCCGTGATGAGTGAAGTTAGTTTGATAGGAGTACCAGGCAGATGAGTGGAGCCGTTGATAAATGCCCCGGCTGTGATTTATTGAGCTGACTGGCTGACCACTTTCCCTGTGATTTATTGAGCTGACCACTTAACTCGAACACGACGATTGTACAGAACTCACATACTGACCTACCCAAATATTTTTATTTTACGGTAATTAACTCTTTTTGTTAGAGTTACTGTATTTAATTTATGGCTAACGTAAGCCCACGTGTGGGGAGGGAAGAAGATTTGTCTATGGACATTTCAGCCATGTATACAATTTGGAGCTTGTGTATTACTGCATTCAGCGAGGGATTGAGATTGTCGTTTATCCTGCTGGACAAACTTCCCGTCTTCAGGTTTTTGATTTAAAAGTGTTCGGTCCGTTCAAAACTGGATGAAAAAAGTACCAGAATAGGATTGACCTCAGCGTGGATAAGGTAAACTCTACGAATCATGAATTGTTTTTTGAAATATTTTTCACATCGTGAACCTTCGTTCTTTTGTAGATCGAAAGAAACAACTTGCCACGTCATTTTGTGAATGTCTGGAGAACGATGGATTTCCGCGAGAAACTGATTTCTGGTTTTCTTGATACGGGAATTTTTCCATTTGCACCGGAAAAGCTACGGCAATCGCATATGAAGTTCCCTCGGCGCCCGGTGCCGTGCTCGCCAGTCCCTCCAAGAAAAAAGCTATCTAGGACTTTATATCATTATTGGCTACCACTTCTTTGGCTGGCAGACTGAACGAAACACAAGTTATGAATCTCATGGCAGTTGTACCGGATGTCCTTCAAAGTACGTTAAGCATTTTTTTTTGGAAATTGCGCTTTCTGAAATTTTTCTATAAATTTCAGTGACTGATACCGTCCATGAACTGGTGAAATCGCACGCGGCGGCTATTATTGGTCCAGTTAAGGAGCCGAGGAAGAAATCGGACTCTGCTGGGATTTGGATTGACACCGATCATGCTACACTTCTTACAACTCCTGAAATTAAAAGACTGCTGGAAAAACGATGGGAAAAACAGAAAATGTGGAAGCCAAAAGTTCCGAAGTCGCAAAAACGGAAAATCGATTTTGACGAAGAGTTCGATGCTACCGGTTCTAGCACACCTCTGCCTGCAAATGCTGGCCCTGAATGTGTTTTCGAAGCTGCTGTTCAATATCCGAAAAAGAAAAGCCACGGACCTGCGAAGCCTTACAAAAGAGCGAAGCGCACTGGGAAGCTCCTAGACGTCAGCAACACTGTTTTGCCCGATGTTGCCCCTGCTCCTGTCAGAAAGTCCTCACGGACTTGCCTACCAAAAAAATTGGCTTGGAAATCATTGTTTCTATATTTTGACCCAGTTTGACGAAAAACACTGAATTTTTGATGTGGATTTTACTTCAATCAATAAGTATTTTGGTCAAAGATTCAGCGGAGTGCTGTTTCTTCGGGTTTGATTTTTCATCATCAAATGCAGTATCATTCGATAGATCTTGATAAGGTTCTGCAAATGACATATAGTTTATCTCATTCAGATGAAAAAAATGGGGATGGACCGGATTTTAAACAAAGTCCAGCTGTGACCCGATATGTTGTCTTTACTGGTACGAGAAACTAAAACCCTGGGAGCCACGAGGTGATTACAATGCTTCGTGCTACCCAAGATTGGGGAGATTCGGGGGGCCAAATCATCGTTAATGTCCAACTAAGGACACTGTTTTGCATGATGTTTATGAGACCAAGTCACGAAGTTTTTTTTTACCATGTTCTTTCCATAACCAACAGATTTGTGACAAGAAGAGCGAGCGAACCTTTCACTGTACGACAGCGAAACAAAATGACCTAACCGAGCACGAAAAACATTCGAAACTTAGTAACTCGACACTCAACCACCACATATTTTCACAACAGTTCACACAAGAATCTGAAAACAAGAATCTGAAAACTGAAAAGAACATTTATTGAGATCTGAATTAGGACGTAAGACTGGTGATTGGAATTCTATTTCGAAAAGAGACGAACCGTTAACAAACAAAGAAATACTACTTCGCGATCGGATGGGGTGTCACCATCCGATTTTGCTTGAATTTTACAAGCTTATCAGGCAAATTATGAGAGAAGACAGCAAATAATTAGTATCTACAACACATACATGACTACACACCTCTAAAAGAAGCTACATACCTGCAATACAAATCAAATTTGCCGGCTACGTAAGTGCTTCTTCAGAGATTCAACTTCTCTGCTGGCTGACTGCTGATGACTTCGCGGAATTTGCTGCTGCAGTTCATGCAAATGGAGCTCCTTTTAATAACTGCTGGGGATTCATCGATGGCACCGAAAGACCAATTTGCAGACCAACTGTGGGACAACGAGTGGTCTTTAATGGCCACTACCGTTTTCACAGTCTTGCATTCCAATCGGCTGTGACACCAGATGGATTTATCGCCAACTTGGATGGCCCATGGCCTGGACGACGACATGATGCCGGAATTCTTCGGGAAAGTGGATAACTGGAAAGCCTGGCGCAAAAAATGCAACAAATTGGTGGAGAATATGTGTTGTATGGAGATCCGGCGTATCCCATCAGCGATTTTATGGAAGCCCCGTTTAGAACACGAGCAGCTGGGCTTACGGAAACGGGAGCGGCATCCAACGTGGATATGTCATCAAATCGGGTTGCTGTTGAATGGGTTTTTGGTAAAATCGTTCAACTCTGGGCTGTTGTTGATTTTACCGAAAATCTTCGAGTTCTTATGCAGCCTGTTGGAAAAAACTATTTGGTTGCAGCTCTTTTGACAAATATGCATTCAACACTTTATGGAAGCCAGACTGAAACAACTTCTGGCGTTCATCCACCGACTTTGCAAGAGTATTTGCGGAATTTGTTTTCGTTCTTAAGTGTCGAGCTTATGTTTTTCTTTCTCCATCTTCACGCGTTCTTTCTCGATTTCCAGTTTCTCGCGATCCAACTTTGCTTTTTCCACCTCCGGTTTGATGGCACTTTCGCGTGACTCCAGATTACGTTCAGCTTCCGCTTTTTTGCTTTCCGAAAAATCGCTGGCACTTGATTGCCACCGAGTTTGACCTTTCTTCCGACGAGGTTCATTTTCCTTTTGATCACTACTGCCCTCGGCTTCTCCTACGAAAAACAACACAATTAATCAGAATCATGACTAAGAGACAGGGTCCTCAAGAAATGGTTCCTCAAACCGGAAGAACTTACGAAAACCCGAATTTTTTTTCGATCGTAATTCAGGTTCTTCGTTGCTTTGGGGAGGAAAAACAGGAAGAATCACTTGAAATTATCGATTTTCGATTCGCGGCAAAACGTTTCCGGCAGAAACGGCAACATGTTTTTCGTATCAACATTGTTTTGAAAATTGTAAAAACAAACAAAAATTTCGTTGAACCCTCTAAGCAAAGTCGTTCGAGTGCGATAAATCCTACGTGGAACCCACTCAAAAACTCAAAAATCGATGTTTTTCTTGAATGTTTGGCAGCAGTCATCAGCTTTTTCTCCTGTCGATCGGTTAATTCAGTCTGCTTCGACTTGATTTCGTTCAACTGAGCGCGTCGTCGTTCGTATTCATCTTCCAGTCCGATGATCTCCACGAGGAGTCCATCTTTTTCTAAGTGATCTTTGTGAACTTCACCTTTCCATACATCCTGGCGATTTTGTGACGGAATTCTTTGATCAGTTTTTGGATTCGATCTCTAACGCAGCGCTTGTTTGTAGCAAGTCCAGCTATACCAACTTCTAGTGCAATTTGATGATGATGGACTCCTCGTCCTTTTTCAGCAAACATTCCAGCATTTAAGGTAGCGTATTGGCGGAGAATCAACAAATCTTCCCAATCCTTCCAAATGTGACGCTTTTTTTTCCTCCATCTGGCTGTTCGCAGCTTTTCCATCACCACTCGTATCTCCCATGATTAGCCACCAATCCAGAGCCAAAAGAATGACTGTTTCGATCCAGGTGAGAAATGCAGAAGTTGGAAGTAAAAATATGAGGAGCAGAATGAATTCAGATCTTTAAAATGAAAACAGTACCAGGGTTTATGCGAAATGGCGCACTGGGCCATCCAGTGAAAAGAGCAAGCAACACACGAACGCTGTTTTGGCAAAACAGCGTCAAGAACGGGCTATGTTCACGCGTAGGCCAGGCAGGCTACGCGTTGCGAGTCAGTCCGTCATCGAGTACGGACACAAATAAGCAAGCCTAATTTCACTCAATGCAGGGTCAATACAATCAAAAATAATAAAAAACGAATCATTTTGCTGTTTGCTGCGCCAGCGGAGGTATTTAGCGGGAGCTTATAGAGGGCATACAGAACTTCTGGTCACATCGAGTCGAATGATGTTGCGGTGACTGAGTTGATCGGTCTTGGACTTTCGTAGTGCTAGGCTGACTGAATCGTCACTGATGACAAAGTCAGCTGACGACAAAGTAGAACTCAGATCAAAGGACTTTGTGGACGAAGCAGTCAATTCTCCGAGCGAAGAGCCAGATCGAGTTGTCCAGAGCATATTTTTGTCCTGTCCCGGCAAATCTGATCTGGACAAATTGCATGTCAGGAGACGAATCAGGTCTAGAGTTTGTCGGTGACTGGTCCACACAACCGTTCGTATCCAGCTACAACGCCTTCAGTGGCTGTACTCTGAATCGGGTTCAGAAAGTTTGCTCATCGTGGAAGTTAGCTATACTTGCAAGGTGGAACCCAACTAACGATGTCGACATTTGTTCTTGACGAAGAACAATGGTCCTGCTGGGAGTTTTATAAAAATAAAAGTTTAGAGTTTAATTTATAATAATAATAATATTATAATAATAATAATAATATTATATTAATATAATAATAATTAATATAATATAATATTATATTAATATAATAATATTATATTAATAATAATAATTATAATATTATAATTTATAATTAATATACTAATATATTAATTAATAATTGATATATTATAATAATATAATATAATATAATTATATAATAATTAATATTATTATATTATAATTATTTTATTATATTAATAATAATAATAATATTATATTCTTAGTTTAATTTATTTTAGTTTTATGACGAGGTCGAGATGATCGGCCGGTTGATGCCGATCGATTCGTTTACGTTAGTAGTTGGCTTCCAGCTCTTACAGAATAAGAGGGGAAGGTGTTGGCAACAAGTCCACTACCGGAGCTAAAGAATGGAATCTTTTTATCGCAAACGAGACAAAGCATCGGCGATTACGTTGAGACATTCGCTTATATGTTGAACTGAAACTCCAAAATTCCCGCTGTGGCTACTGAAACTATTCTGCGCATGATGACAAGGACTCCAGGGCTGCTGGATCGCAGGTTTTGTCATGCATCTACAACGCCCATGTTGTCGCAATGGAATTTGATGCGCCTGTTTCTGAACTTCTTACTCCACACCACTGTGGCTAAAAAGGTCTGGACAAACTCGAGGAACTCTATCGGAGGCTTCTGCCGGGTGATCCGGATTGATCAATTTCAATTGTACTACCGAGCAGAAAATAAGACGACCAGCACAGGGCAAAAGTAGACCCAGATAGACAAAACAGCATTAGCACTCATCTACGGAGTGAAACAGTTCCACCAGTACCTAGCCGTGTGAAAGTTCACGTTGCTGACGGACCACAAACCATTGATTTCGGTCTTCGAAAGCAAGCACGGAAAACGACCGGTTACGGCAAATCGTCTGCGAAGCTGGACAATTGTGCTGATGGGTTACTCATCCGCAATTGAGTACAGAAAGACCACCAAGTTCGGACGAGCAGATGGTTTGAGTAGGCTGCCTTTGTCATCAACGAATTTGTCTGACACATATGATTTTGGAATAAGCCGGAATTTCTGCAAAATACAGCTGGTAAGCCTACGCAACACACCAGTTGTAGTGTCCGCAATCAGGAAATCTACATCAACAGACCCGATCTTATCTCATGTACGCAACTTTATCCGAAGCGGTTGGCCCAAAACGTTCAATGCAGCGATGCATCCTCACTATCATCACCATCTGGGAATTGCAGTGGTGGAGGGATATCTGCTTTGAGTAATGCCCACAGTGATTCCGAAGAAGTTTCAGAGTCAGCTTTTGAACAACTTGCACGAGACAAACGCTGAGGTGAGAATGAACGCAAACAGGAAGGATTCATTTCTGGTGGCTTAGAATCGACGAAGATATCATCAATCTCAAAGAAACTGCAAAGGTTCCTCTGCAGCAGTTTATTACACTAGAAACTCCATGGCAACGAATTCACATCGATTTCACAAGATCCTTCAAAAATTCAATGTTTTTACCTTTTTCGTGGATGCAAGGTTGAAGTTGCTCCAAGTAGTACAAATGCGACGCACATTGTCCAAGGATGTTATTGAAGTGTTGGATGACCTTCTTGGCAAATACGGAATTTGCTAAGAAATGGTCAGCGGTAACGGCACTCAATTCGCCTCACAGGAATTCATGGATTTGTGTCAACGTAGTGGCGTTCGACATCATAAGACTGGCCACTTACAATTCATTCAAAACGGCTATTAAGAAAGCAACTTTTGATGGTACTGTTCTGAGTGAGGCATTGCGGAGATTTTTGTATCGTTCCAGAAGTACCTCACATGCTACAAACAGACTTCCTCCAGCCAAATTGTTTCTATAACGAAAAATAAGAACTGTTCTGGATCTTTTGAATCCTCACCGTTAAACGAAAGCAGAGAGATATCGTCTTAAACAGAAGAAATATTTCGACCGCCATACTGTTACTTAAGAATTCTGAAATTGAGAAAAAGTCATGCACAAAATGTTCAAGAAAAATCATTCTGGATAGACAGCAGGAACCTTGAAGCTTCGAGAGTGAAACCGGAACTGGGAAGTTGAGGCAGATGTTCTTATGTGAAAGCGTCATTAAGATCAGATCAGATCACGAGGTTGGAAAACCTCAGAAGAATCTGAAGCCAGAAAGCATACGCTGCATGAACCGGAACGGATTGAGGTTGATGAGCCAGTCACACTCGTTTGCACTCGAGATCGGGTAGAACACAACTTTGCCGAACAGGTGCAACCTTCAATCGAAACCCAGTCAAGAGAAAACAATAACAAAGTAAAAATTCCAGACTCGATGATGCTGTTGACTTTTATGCTTTCAGGTGTGTGCATCAGACTGAACAACTTAAAATGCCGGAATATAATGGCAAGCTGAGTCCGATCGACGTCGACCTGGATAAATTAAGCCGTTGGTGTGAGGAAATGGAAAGCAACGAACATCTTGATTTTCCCCTAGCGGGTGCTCGATAATGTCAATTCGGTTTTGTTTGCTCATTCGCGGGCTCCAGCTGGGGTTTTCGAGCCAGTAGTGAACTTTGGCGATATCATTAATTGTTTTATGCTCGCTACCACAATGAATGAAGAACTGCCACTGTACTGTTGATCATCATGGGATACAGATCATTTTGCTGATGGTATATCAAAACGTGTTGTCTATAAAGGGCGTGGAAAATTGCTGTGGTATCTTCTCAGCCGGCAAACACGAGAGATGTAGTTTGCCGCTCGTTAAACTCACCGAGATGAAAAACCAAGCGTGTGGTGATCCGAACGCGCCTGAACGAGCTGTCACTGAGCATGGCCAAAAACCGGGAAGAAGTGGGGGTTCATCTCCTGGCAAAGATTCTGTCCTGATTTTTTGAATTCATCGTGAAACCTGTAACGGAGAGGTAGCAATTGTCCGATTCTGTCATGATTGAAGCTCGTCAACCAGACTTAAAGTAATCATCCATCGATTTGTTTTTCTTGAACAATGCTGTTGAACCAGTAAGGGAAAGCAAAAGGAATCAGAACTCGGAACTCACCATACAAGAATCCCTTTTTTTTCTGAGGTACACTCGAAACAGCCGCATGTTGGGTGGTCATCGTGCCATCGGCTATCGGAACTTGTGGAGGACCTGTGGGTGACAAACGGACTTTTTGAATCCTCTTGATCGTTGTATTGGTGGTGGATTTTTCCAGGGGAAACATAAATAGGATTGCACATTAGCTTATTTAAGATAAGCCAGATGTGATCGTCGCCTTCGTGTAAGGCGAAGAATCACAAGAAAGAAATCATGCTTGCGGTGCTTATGTTCCGTAATGCGCCAAGAATTCCTAACCAGTGGTTGATATCCGGGGGGTTGGGGGGGGGGGGGTG